>JAYMSW010000411.1:0-23284 GCA_036897725.1 Erodium texanum | reverse complement strand
AACAGATCTTTCCAAATAGGGCGGGCCCGAGTGTAAGTCCTCTGACATCTTTTTAACAAGCCTTGCTTCATCGGGCATGCCCGCCTTCACAAGGCAAGATGTCAAAAAGCTCACAGTAATGGTATCTGGGGAACAACCACTAGCCAACATCTTATCAAAAATGCTGATTGCTTTCAACATTCTCCCTTTCATACAATACCCAATAATGAGAATAGTATATGTCACTTTATCAGGGTTGCACCTACTCTCCTCCATCTCAACTACAATTTCAGCTGCCTCATCAACATTCCCAGCCTTGCAAAACCCATCAATCACAGGGTTGTATACAAATGGTTTTGGGAAAATATCACTCCTTTTCAACTGCCTCAAAAAGTCCCAAGCCTCACTTAGTCTGCTTTCCTTGCAGAGAGCATTTATAAGAACAGTATATGTATAAAGATTAGGAGTGAGGTTTCTTTTATGCATCTCATGCCAAAGCTTCAAGCCTTCTTTTACCTGCCCGGTTCGACAATACCCATCAATAAGGGAAGTGAATGTAATAACATCAGGAACACAACCAAGAGAAACCATCTTCTCATACATGGCCAGTGCAGAAACCACATCCCCAGCCTTGCCAAATCCGTCGATAAGAACATTAATAGTAAATACATTGGGCTTTGTTCTAGAACTAATCATCTCATCAAAAAGAATAGAAGCCTCTTGCATCCTACCCAACTTGCTATATCCCGATATGACTGATGTGTAAGTAACAACATCTGGTGATATTTCACTTCTACGTTGAATTTCCTTTAACAACTCATGCCCTCTACCAACCTCATTAACCCTACAAAACCCATTTATTAGAGTGTTATATGTAATAATATCAGGGAAGGCACCAAAATTTACCATATCAGTGAAAAACTCATAAGCCTTTTTGACTTCTCCTATTCTGCACAAGCCAGAGATTATAATATTGAAGGTCCAAGTATCTGGATGAAAATGCGAACCCAACTGCTCCCTCAAAAAGGAAACAGCCTCGTGTACTTTGTTACACCTGATAAGCATGCTCAATAGGTTATTATACACACTACAATTCACCCCAACCTCATTGCATTGAGCTTCAACAAGCAACATCTTGGCAATATCAAACTTTCCCACCTTAGCAAAGGACGAGACCATAAATCCCACAAGTGATCCATTGGGCAACAGCCCATCATTCCTCATACAATCAAATACCAATTTTGCTGAATCATGGAGACACATTTGACAGAGGGACCTCAGAAGCCAATTATAAGTCCAAAAAGAATGACGGACACTCAAATTCACTCTACTGAACTCAAAGAACTTCAAACCCAGTTTGGGATTGTTGAACCTTCTTATAACCTCAAAAGCTACTAAAGGAGTCAGATTCTTTCTCAAATACCCCGAATGAGGATCTAATGGATGCACATGGACAAAGAGGGTGCGTACAACCTTAGTGAACCAAGCCTCAGGATTGTGTAAGGCCTCTATATCAGGTAAGGGCAGATGGTGAGATCTTCCAGCGAGATTGTGACAACTAGCAATGGAGATCTTGGAGGTTCGAACCCTGGAAGAACGGGTAGTGAATGATAGGAGGTTCATCTGCAGCTACAAGCCATCACTGGGCTTAGTACAACTGAAAATGTCTCAGGTTTTGTAATGGACTGCCTAAATTCACCATAGGGTTACTGATTTCAATCCAAATTCTTCTGTTCCATTTGATGTGCATTCACTTTGCCTTGAGTTGAAAGAATAATCTGCCAGGAACAAGAACCGGCAATAAGCACTGACCTTAACAAGCACATGTCAGTATCAACATCATCAACCCACCATTAACAATATCAAACATGCACTAAATGTAGTTGACAGACATAAATCAAGTATAATTCAATAGTTCTTCGGCATTCAAATGGGTAAATAAGATTATTGGGTCGTAGGAATCTGAAAATGAACCCTGCCACGAAATCAATCAAAATCTATTTCAAAGCTAAAGCTCCATTTTCGAGAAATCGATACAAATCGGAACTGATCTAGGCAATAGAGTAAGTATCATAATCTACTGAGGGGATTCTAGAGGTCGCCGGATATTCTCAGCCGCCGCCAACAGTCATATCCATTACTGTGCCCATAAAACTAGAAGAAGAAAAAATGAAACTTAATCTTTACCAGTGACTTCGAGGGATGAGACAATCGCTTCGACGGCGACGGCGTCGGTGGAGGAAGCAAGGAGCCGCCGGAACCACAGAGAGGGATGTAAGCTGCAGTCTCCTTTATTCGTGTGCGCTCAGTCCGAACTGAGCTTGAGGAACGAAGACAACAACACCCCAGGGGTGCCGATGTAATTTCACTGGTCTAGTTTGGGTTTTTGTGGCCCATTATTAATCTTCCACTTGATCTTGGGCTGACAAGCCCACATAATTATACATGCTCCATCTTCTCCTTCCCAAGTCCCACATCGTTCAAGCAGTTCAGTGAAAGCCATGTCAAGGTTGAAGAGCACGACCTTACTTGAACAGGATCTGTTCTATAGGCTCGTACCTCTCAATCCTTTATCTCTAACGAGACAGGACCCCAAGTCTGGTTGACGAATCAGGACCTCACAATCAGAGCGTGATTAACGGCCAATCTTCCATCTGGTGGTTGTGTGCGGCTGTAGAGGATCGTTTCTGGCCGGCCTTGCTCCGGCTGGGATGGTCGTGCGGTTGTCCGACAGACCTCTCTTTTTCTTGCTCTTTCACTTTACACCTATATTACGCAAAACAAAAAACTTAATTTTATCATGACAAAATACGGTTTGTATGAAAGGGTCGGGAACCTTTTTTTCAATATAATTTGTGATCGTGAATTTTTTTTTTAACATGTTAAAAAAACTAGTGCAATTAATAAATTACTACCAACCTAAAATTCCTATTCCTCAACCTTTGCACAAAAGAAAAAAAAATACTGCCGTGCAAAAGGAGGATCGTCTTTTCAAGAGCAATTTTGGTAATTTTAAAAATTAAGGATATAATCATATACGTGACTAATTAATCTGATTGCTTTAATCAAGTACACGGTTAGTTTTTACAACTTACAAAAATTCACGGTCCATTTTTCCTTGTAATTTACCCTCAAATGTATTTGCTTTAATGATATTTCAATGTATTCGGAATGGGATGTCAAGTTGCTACTGTAATAAGATTGAAAACCAGGTAAAAAAAACATCATTCATACACAGCTGTAACAATTTCCCAGTACATCGTTCTTCAACCTTACAAGTGCACCGGCCCGAGACAAAAAGCCTGAAGGTTCAGTCAAATAATCAGTCATCAACAGAAAGTTTGTTCCTTCATCACCCTGGGCAGAGCTTTGGGGCAGAGTCTGTTCTCTCGTTCTCCATTTCAATCCTCATCATCAAGCGCTGCATCTTCGTTAGGCTTATCCCTAACTTCCCCGTCACTGTCACGCCGCTCTGCAGAGCCATCTTTGACAGGGCTAGACACTGGCCGCCTCTCTACTTGCTCTTCCTCGTCAGACTCTGACCATGCCTGCTTCCGCCGCCCTGCAGTTGAAGGTGCGACCTATACCAAGTAATATGACACCATAATTAGTAACATGAGAAAAAAAAGAGTTAACATGAATGCACTTAAAGATAAATATGAAACCTCATCTTCAGCATCAGAATCTTCAAGACCAGCTGCAGCAAGAAGATCCTGGGCGTTTTCTTCTACGTCATCCTGATCGTTCGTCCTGTTTGTCGGCTCCCTATAACCCGTGTTGCCATCTTCGTATTCGGGCTCTTCATGATCATCCATCATGTCTGCTTCTGGCTCCTCTGTCTCGTAGTGTGACCTAGAGCTCCTGTCTTTCTTTCTTCTTTTTCCACCTTTTCTCCTCCTCCTCTCACTATGCCCAACTTCCTCGTCGTCAATAATAATATCATTCCTGTCTTTCCTCTTAGAGGTTGGTGTGTGACTTTTCCATTGCTCCTGGAGATCGACCGCATGTAGGAAACATAAATACAAGAAAAGGAAAGACATGTGGCAAGCAGTAATTTTGAAAGATTATTAAGGTCATAAAAAAGTGAAGAAAGTAATAATTCCTTCATGCTAACATAAACCTATCCACAAGATATGCGTAAAATATTAGAGTTCCTCATGCATAAAGCCATAGAAGAGGTTAGAAACTGGGTTAATCGCACATCTTTTGCACATAACTATCCTCAACTTTAAACCGCTACTTACAGCTACCTAAACTTGAAAATTGCAGATAACTTTTTTTTGTCAGAAAATGATGAAACTGTCCTTGAGCGTACTCTGCAAAATACAAAATTTAGTCCTTTTAATAGTTTTATCTTTTTAAGGAATCTTTTTTACATCTACTCAACTGTTTTCTACATCTAACCAAAATGTTTTTGGTAGTTATGAAGTCATTCTTTAGATTAAGGTCATGCAATTGTCATTTTCGGCAAAAAGAGCTGTCTGCAACTTGTTGAAAGTTTAAAGTCGGGGATAGTTATGTGCAAAAGACGCATAGTAGGCAATAGCTATCTGTAATTAACCCTAGAACTATCTAAGCCCTAGTGTGATCAAATCAAATAACTTCTTCATTTCATCCTTACCTTAACCCGGGCAAAATGTTCCTCCTGTTGTCTCACTCTCTTCAGTTCATCCTCCTGTTTCCTCTTCTCCAACTGCAAAGTATACATAAAGATCTAATATTATACTGGAAATAATCTCACAACCACATTATATGTCTAACATTTTAGTACTTCAATAGCAGACCTGAAACTTCTTTTGTTCTTCAGCCTTACGCCGGGCTTCCTCAGCCAAGGCAACCTGACGAGCAAGTTCTTGCCTTTGCCGAGTCTGTTGCTCTTCTTGCTCAGCTGCTTCACAGTGAACCTTTGCGGCATCCAGTAAGTGCTTGCAGTAACCAACATGAGTGTCAATTTTCTTCTCATCAAACCCGTGAAAGTGAAGATTAGAGGCAGCAGACAACTGACTGAATATGCGAACAGCATTCTTCAGTTCAGCAACTGTAGCGCGCACCTATAGAAGCTTTCAAAATTTTAGCTCATTGCAAGACAATTTAATGAAAGGCTTAATACGAAGATAGGCACATGAAAGGGGTTTATCGAGCAACCTCATCTGCTGTCCTCTTTGTCTTTTGGAGTGTCGATGCTGAGAACTTTTGCATTGCAACGCCTGCATCAAACCTCAATGTGTAATTTGATGGTGCTAAATGAATGGCTCTTAGTAATGTTTTCTTGCAGTCTTGCCACTGTTCGGCTTCATATTGTGTTCGGGCCAAATAGAGAAGGATCTGAGAATCTGTGTTATTATAAAACTTCCTCAAACAATTTTGATACTGCAAAACAAAATATACATCACCACGATAAGAGTAAGGACGAAGAAGGCCATTGAAACGAATAACATATGAAATAAATTAAGGAAAAACAATATTAACTACCATTTTCACAGCCAGTGCAAAATTTCCTTGAGCAAAATAAATATGTGCCAAATTTATCCACACATCTGGCATCTTCACAAAAATGCTTCCACTTGCAGCTTCTTGAACCTGAAACAATAAAGATCAGATGAACACGGTCATATCAATTTCCTGAGTATCACACGAGTCAAATGTGAGATATGCATGAGTTTACCTGTGTAAAAAGGTCTTTCGAAACATCAAAGTTGCCCTTTTCTGCCAAGACCACACCAGCACCATTGGCAGCATATAAATTAGCATTATGCTGAATCAGAACCTATAAACATATATTAGGAACATATTGTCAAATATCCAATTTCATTACCCATGCATGGACAAAATCCATGTAGCATAATAAAAGTAAAACTTTAAGTAACTAAATAAGTAAAAGGAGATGTCGAATGACCTTAAGATTGAAACATCAAACCTTAATATGAAGTTAGATGAATCACAGTTCAAAAGTCTAGATTCTTACAAAAGCTAAACCAAAGATACACATTAAGTATACTTTTTTCTGTTCCGCAATTTTTGTGGTGTATCAAGTATAGGTAGGAGTTAACCTTACTTATGTAAGGGGGCACCACCAATTGACTTTCTTAATTATTATTAAGATTGATGTATCAATGACTTAATTATCAGTTTAAACCATAAAACAGATTAAATGTAAAGCAGTGGCTTTACTTGATGCTTATGAATCCACATTTAAATCTGTAGAGGCATAGCATGACATTCTTAATAAAAGACGTTGCAGATAACGGGACTTTGACATGAGATAAGAAAGGGAATCATACTCTTGTGTATAGTTCCTTGGCTTTCTCTAAATGGGTGGCTTCCAGCTTAGGATTTCTTTTCTCATTGCGCATAGCAGCAAAGTAATTCCAGTTCCCCTTAACAAAGTAAACAAGCATATCAGTATGTATCAAACTGCATGAGACAAGAAACTAGCATAAGAATCCTTAATAAAGCATGCAGATTGTCAATATACACACCAATAAGAGACTGGCATAAGAATCCTTCCCATCAGTTGCTTCGCTCGCAGCCCGGAAGGTCTCTTTTGCCTTAACCCAATCATCATTTTTAAGCTCCAAATCACCAAGCATAGATAATGCTTCTGGGCACTTATCGTTCACCTTCAAAGCATCATTAACCTGGCAACACATATCTCAGCTGTAAAGCCTCAGAAGAAAAGGACAAAATGAAAACTAGAAGCGGAATATTATGAGGAATAGAGGGTAATATGAACCAGTTCAATGCTTAGTTGAACATTGTTTCGAGCCTTTGCAATGGCAGCCAGCCTCAGATAAGCATCAATGTAGTCTGGGTACTGTAAGAAAACAAAATGAAGTTACCCAAAAGAGCCTAGAGTAACATATAAAAACAATGCCAGGAAGCATTAAATAGTACAAGAAAAACGGTAATGATCCTATCAGAACAATCATAAAGAATAAACAATTGTTGGAGAAGACAAAACCAAACTGTTCATCAACTCAATATTTTATAATATAAATAAATACAAGAAATTATTAATATGCTGTAGTTCTAAAACATATCTATT
The DNA here is from genome assembly GCA_036897725.1 of Erodium texanum. NCBI lineage: Eukaryota > Viridiplantae > Streptophyta > Magnoliopsida > Geraniales > Geraniaceae > Erodium > Erodium texanum. The sequence goes on along the minus strand of JAYMSW010000411.1, from coordinate 16,260 downwards.
GCATATAATGAAACACAGAGAAGGGCATTCACACCCAAAATATATAGATAAGCTTCAGATAAGGGCATGTAACCAATGTCGTCAAAACTTGGAAAATCATAGCACACACTAAATACATAAATTATCACAGAACAATAATTTGATGTATACAGCAGAGATAAGCTATTTTAGCACCATTAACAAGGAAAACAAATAGAAAACATCATTAACAAGGAAAAGGAATAGAAAACCAGCTACTCTCCCAATCTAACTCAAGAAATCTAGCCCCATGATTTTCTGATATCATAACGCTTATTCCAGAATGATTAACATAGGACATGAGGTGAATATTTTCGACAGATCAAAGATCAACTGTAAACAGTATTTACTCAAGAATAACTAGATTTCCCAACAACATTACCATACCCAGGGTTTTCTCTGATTGTACCACAAGAGGGTCATTCTCAAACCCTTAATAAAGCCAAAACCTACAGATCACTGACAGAATTTGACTCAAATTGAACTATATGCACAAAGTGTCTTAACCCTCTCCATGGCGTTATCTGTACGTAAAGCAGAAGTAGAACGCACAACAGAGATTCACACATACCTTAAATAAGATCAAACGGTACAGTATGCTTGCAGTTTCAGCATTGTGTAACTCCTCGAATAATCTGGCCAAGTTAAATATTACTGTGACTTTATTCCAGGGTACCTCAACAAGGTAACCATCATCTTCAAGTCGTTGAAATAATCGCATGTCCTTGAACTGAACAACAACTGCACTGCAATCACTTGGATAACAGCTAACTTCTCCATTGATGAAACGAAGCCATATGCCATCACCTAGAGCCTCCTTGAAAGTTTGTTCAGCAAGCTGAAAAATACAGAGGCATTACAAATATCTGTACTTCTTAGAATTTTGCTCAGTCACCAACAGAGAGAAAGAGGAGCATGATGGGAGTATAAACAAAGTCTTTAACATTAAAACAGAACACAAACAATCCAATAAGAAGTGCACAAACCTCAAACTCTCCCCTTTCAAAATGAATAACTCCGATGTTGTTCAGTACTTCTACAGGCACTTCTTGACCTCCCTTTTTCAATAGACTGCGTGCCTGTATTAAAAGGTACCAAGTGTTGAAGTCTGGGATAAACTTTTAAAACTTCGGGGTTTTAACATAGAAAAGTTAGCATTTAGCTAGATAAGGATTCTACAGTCTAGGTTACTATAAGGCAAGCTGTGAGCATGTGGATAATGTTCAAACTTCAATATTGACAATTCACACAACAGTGATACACATTGAGAACTTACAGTTTTAAAAACATCTAGAGCTGCTCCAGTATCGGTTGAAATCAATAATTCCCCCAGATCAATAAATACCTGTATGATAGTAAAATTAGTAGGGAGGAAGGTGAGAAAGTGAACTTGTTAAGCAGCCCTCGTAACATCAGATAGTAATATTTCAGAAGGCAATACAGCTCCGACACATCTTTCAGACAAAGGCACCATAAAATCAGTTTCATTTCATGCCATCTTTATGACAGTCATAGAAACAAGATTGAGAAGTCTTAACCATCCAGGGGTCAGATTAATTATCACTTTTCAGTGCAAAATAATGCCTAGTAACTACAACGATACACTCAGATCAACAGAATGGTTAACCTGGGCATCTCTTGGATCAATTTTTGAAGCTTTCCTCATAAGTTCCTGAGCCTTCTCTGTTTGCCCAAGCTGGACGTATATGTGTGCAAGAGCCTACATCAAGCAAATTAAACATGAAATTTCAAACCAATTACAAACAATTCATAAGTAAAGCGCCAACAGAAAGATTTGATCAATGAACTCACTTTTAATGTCTCGCAATTATCAGGATAAACCTCCAACACCTTTTCAAAATTTGATAATGCACTCCTGAAATCTCCCAACTTCAGTTGTACTTGTCCCAAACCTATGATCGGAATAATACAAGGAAGATAAGAGAACTATACACAGAACCCAAGTAAACGAGAATAAATATCTAGAAAGGAAAAGGCCCTCATTCAAAGATGCAATGCAAGACATTACACATACACTGAACAACAAAGAGGTGGTAACCAAAACCCAAATGAAATGAGATACTGAGCAATCCAAGTTTTAACACTAGAATATCATAAACTGGTACAAACGTCTAAAACGCAAAAAAAAAAAAGAAGAATGGCAATCACATATAGTTATTATTTACTAACCATAATAAGGGAATACAAATTCATGGGGTTTATTTATTTCCTTGACAGATGCTAGGTAATACATCCCAGCTTTTTCATAGTCCCCCTACAGTCAAGAAAAATCATGGTAAGTACCAGCAGCAATCAAAACAAAAGAGTCAATGGCTTATATACACAAAAAAAATTAAACCAAATTCCTATGAAAAGTCAAATGAATGTGACGCCTTGCATAATGAAACAATGGAAATTCTTTAATCAGGATATATATGAAATTAATCAATAGCTTTTCAGGAAGGTAATTTCCTGAGATTCAACAATTAACTGAAATAAGCAAAATGATCAACAGCAGCAGCAATCACCATTCAACCCAATCTTAGTTGCAAATATCATGACTTGCAGCTGCTTATTTGATGATATTTTGGGCAAAACAGATATGAAGGTCTAGAAAGTAACCATTTAATAACAGTGGCGCAGATCGAGACAAGCCTACTAAGGTGCATCAGAATGAGCATAAAGTTAAATAATCTTTCTTCCAAGTTTTTTAATGATGACATCAATCTAAACACACTCTTAAAACAAACAACTGCATTGCACTTCTGTTAGGTCACCAGAACAAGAAAAATCACTTCCTTTACATCAATATATATCAGGGAAGTCAACAATATAGTATGCAATGCAGTTAATAACAAAAAAGGACAAAAGGCATGGTGTTCCAGACCTTGCTATGGTAAGATCGTGCTAAATTATAATAAGCTTGTGATTTTGTAGGCTTTTGATTGGCCACAGCAAGTGAAGTCTCGGTCAGTTGCTCTACTAGAAAATGCTGACCAGTGAAGAAAAAGTGATTTGCTAAATAGTTCAGAGCCATTGCACAGTATGGGTATATCTCAAATGCTCTTTGCATCTTTTCCATTCCTTTCCTTATTCCAGAAGCTGTTCAAATACAATAAAAGATTATGAATGCAGAATTTATTCTACTAAATACAGCAAATAAGTCATATGTAAACCATGCCAGTTGTTATTGATTTATATCAAACATATATGGAAGATAGCTCACCTTCATTTGCACGCATATCCATCATTGCAAGTGCAACAAGAGCCTCAACATTTTCAGGGTCTAACTGCAAATTTGGAATCATGAAATGCTTAGATTAAAGCTATAGCAAAAGTTTTGCAGCATATGCCTATATATCCAATGCAAAAAATAATAATTGGAATTACATGCCTGCAAAACCCGCTGAAATGCCAGTCGAGCTTTTTCAAAGTGACCCAATTTATAGCGACAGAGACCAATGCCAAGTCTTACGGCTCCAGGGCAATCAGGATACACATGCAAAGCCCTCTTGCAATTGTTCATATAAAATTGAAGGTCAAAGTTATCCAGCAAATTTTCATAAAAAAATGACTTATCATATATAAGAAAAAAGCAGCATCTCCTATGCCAGGTAAAGGTTCTATTATCCTATGAAATTCATACTGTTTTCAATGACATCAAACATATAAAGTGACAAACCTTATACAGCTCCAATGATTCAGAATAGCGTCCACGATTGAACTCAACACATGCCTGCAGATATCATGGGCAAGTTACACTAAATTCAGTATATCGGTGCAACCAGCTTACGACTTGGATCTCTTTTCCTCCCCAGGTATCCAAAGACGTATCTTTATTAAGAATTTATCCTTGGACCCAATGTTAAAATTTAACACTACATTGCATTAAAAGTTGATTAGGTAATTCGATAGATAATACAGATATGGGTAAAGCAAAAACTACATCGCAGACCCCAATTTAGGATAAACCACTGCTAAGGGTAAAAAAAAACTTTGAAGATTATTGGGTAGATTATCCAAGAATATCAAGATAGAAAATTGAGTACGTTAAAAATAAGTATGGACTTACTAAGCATGGAAAAAATGGATTCAGGCATGTGACTAGCGTATATACTCCCGGTAAGTACAGAAATTACCTGACCCAGAAGAGCAGGAACGTTATAACGATCTCCATCAAGTACAATCTTAAATGCAGCAAATGCCTGATCTACTTCCCCCTTGGCCAATAAAAGCTGACCTGTAAGATATAGACAGTCATCGAAGTTTTAAGCATTCGTTCCATAAAAGCATGATTCACCATCCAAAAGAGAAATAACTTGCCACTTCAAAAGAGAGGTAGAGAGTTTTTGGTGCATTTATTTATAGGATATCAGGGAGGACTCTTTTTTAGTTTTAAAACAAAATTTTCAGAAATTAAGTTTTCGAAAGATGGAAACAAATTGGCATATATAACCACTGCAGGGGATTCTATCCAATCTGCAGCTCACAAATTCCTAGACCAATACAATAAAATCCAAAAAAAACATGGGATGTGTTTCCAGATTTTATGATAAACAGAAACTACCAAACCAGCTATTAAGGTGAGTCTTAAGAAGTCAATTTAAACTGCTGTCCAGACTCAAACTCGATACAAGAAATTTTGAAGCATTGTGAAGATAGCCATCTGACTAAATAAAGAATCCAATAACATTGTACCTTTTCCAACCCAAGTAGAAGGCTCGTGCATGTCGATTCTTGATGCTTTGTTGTAATATTTTGTGGCTTGGACAAAATGTTCCTCCTTTTCTCTGTGCTTGGTTTCAATTTTCCCAAGGTAGCTATAATAGGCCCCTAGAGCATTTAAAATGGCAATCCTCTCGTATCTGACGTCAGCATAGTACTCATCAATCTCTGTAAAACAAAAAACATCCCAGAACCAAATCAGACACAGAATGCCACAACTTTTCACATAAAAGAAGAAAATATCAACTTTGGAGGAGATGGAATACCAGGACTCGACCCTTCCTCCAATATTTGTTTGAATTGTTCAATTTTCCCTTGTTTGAAGTACTCCCTCTGCATCAAAAGCAATGAATTGAAAACCATATTCTGCAACACTATAAAGTTTTTGCAGGGAAGGAGGAGAATAACAAATGAATATGTGTACATGTACATAGCTAAAACAAGATAGAGTGAATAGCGTGTACATTGCATTTGCAGAGCATCCAGATGATTAAGCAGGCTAAAACCCCCAAAGAAACTAATAGCTTAGTGATCCAGAAAACGATCCTAATTCAAACGCAAACCCAGAATTCTAATTACCAATACGAGCCAAACTCCCAGAAGAACTGTCCCATCATCAACTCACCACCCAAAGCATAAAAAAAGAGAATTGAAGAGGGAAAAGGGCATAAGGGCACGAACAGCAATGATGAGCCAGAGGTCGAGAGGGGCTTGCTCGGCTTTGAGGATATCGAGAATATCAGAAGCGTCCCTGGGCAGCTGGTCGAGAGCAACCCTTACTTCCTCCTCCGAATTCTGCACCGGTATGTACACGCTCGCCATTGTCGGTCGTGATGCTCTGGAACTCAGAAGAAGAAGCAGAAAACCCTAGCTCTGCGATTCGCAAATTGGGTCTCTGCTGCGGCGCGGGAGCGGCGGAGAAGGAAACAGCATAGGAGAGCGCAAGAGCACGAGGAGTAGCAAATCCGACTGTTACTGGTTTAGCTCTGAATTTGATAGTGCGTGTATATATCTGATGGGACGATGTTGACGACGGTGAATCTGACGCCGTCGTTTTGTTCCGCTGCGATGTACTGGGAACTGGTAAGCTCGATTTGCTGTGTTGTCCTCTCTATTTTTGTGTTATTGTGTTCTTAATCCTCTTAATTCACATATTTTACTTTTTGGTTCCTCACTTCTTTCTTTCTCAAAGAAATTGCACACAAATATCCTAAACTTTCAAGTTAGTGTAAATTACGCCCGTGAACTTTAAAGTTGTTGTCTCTTAAGTTACAATGTTCTTACTAGTATCGTTAAAAATGAACAAATATATTAAAAATATCATTTTATATTACGAGATACTATACTTAAGAAAAATCATTTTCATTTATTTATTTTTTTCAAACATCTAATGCTTTCATCTATATTTTTTACTTATGATTTTTTAAAAAATTAATACATAATTATTAAACACTATACTCACCGATAATAAATAATCTTCGCCTCTATATTTTCAAATATGAAAATTTTATATTTATATTGTTTTACATTTTCAAATTTAAACATAAAATTGGATGTTAAAAATGTGAAATCACATGCGCCCCCATGTGATCAACTTTCTCTATTTTTTTATTAAATATAATAAAATTTGTACTATATGTCATTTGCATATGTGACATTAAATATATCAATTTTCAACCGATATTTTGTTACATAAATTAACGAAAATTTTTATTCTTATTCATAATGATTATATATTTTTTAAAAAAGTAATGATTATTTTTTATGCGAAATAATCAAAATGTCCTTATAGATATTGCCTATGATAACTCCTGTTATCTGTAGTTTTGCAATAATAAAAAATTAACGAGTAGTATATACAAAATCATCGGTAACAGTTTTAACATAATACCAACTTTACATTTATTTAAAGGACTTAACGCTAGTTATTGGGGTTGACCCTATAATTCAACAAGTTGAAGGACTGTTCAGTAAATTTTGAAAGCTTTGTTGTTGTCTTGTCACTCGTGAACCTCAATTCGTCAGTCTCAGCTCTCAGTCTCTCTAACGTCGACAATGCCTCTGAAATGGTAAGGAAACCCTAATCAGTGTTCCCAAATTAAGCTTGCATCTCTCACTCGCCATACCCATTTGCGTTCTTTATAGAAAATTCAGTTCCTTTTTTGTTGTTTACGAATCAAAACTTGGTGGGTTCAGGTTTTTGCCCTGGCAGCCCAATGCCGGAACCACCGTCAACAGCCAAATCCTGACGGAGGTGTCGCAGTGCGTCGACAGCATCTATGGCGTCAGGGAAGGGAGGTGGAAAGCGACCCTCACCTACTACAAACCCATGATACGAGGTGATTCTTCTGATTACCTTCAATTTTTTCCAGATTTGTATAATCTATTTCTGTTCAATCTTCACACCTTGTTTCCCAATTCCTATTCTCCTACCAGAACAGTCACTGGGAGCCGAATTGCCTCGTGATTTTCTCGGAGTTTCGCTCCCGGAGCAGCCCAACAAATACTACCTCATAATTCCAAGTCATCGAATTGTTCTTGAGGCTGAGTCTTCAATTCAGACCATAATGGAAAGTATGCAGTCTTACAAATCAAGGGTTGCTCTCTTTTTTGAGGTTAGGTTTCTACTCACTGTATGTTGATAATCAAGCCATTGGGTACATGAATTTGTGATGGAGCTGCAATACAAATCAAAATCAACAACTGGGTAGTGCTAGTTTCGTGTTAGAGTGTCACTTCTACATATAATTTAGTTATTTAGGGCATGAATTTGTGATGAATGTTGCTGTATTAGTCGTGTTTGGTATCCTATTGTTCTTGAGGCCGAGTCTTCAGTTCAGATTATAATGGAAAGTATGCAGTCTTACAAATCAAGGGTTGCTCTTTTTTTGAGGTTAGGTTTCTACTTGCTGTATGTTGATAATTAAGCCGTTGGGTACATGAAGTTGCTATACAAATCAAAATCAACATCTGGGTCACTCTGGTTTGGTGTTAGTGTCTCACTTGACACTTCTATATATGATTTAGGTATCTAGAATATGAATTTTTGATGAGTGTTGCTGTCAATATCTAGAGTAGCAACCGAGGATATTGTCAAAAGCATGTTTGATTACTTACATAGATACAGTTTCTGTTTTAATCGATCGTGTAGGGGTTTCAGTATCAACTCGGTGATTTTCTACTGAGAGTGGGGAAGGTTATACCAACTCATTCTGAGAATTTGAGAGGAATAGTTATGGAGGTAATGAATCTTAACTGAATATTTTTTTTGGTCTCCTTTTTATGTTTATAGCTTCCATATTGTAATTAGCATATTGACTAGTTTAAGTACATGTTTGATGATATTTTGCCTCTTTTGAAAGAATTTTTTATTTGTTATGGTTAAGAGCATATCATCACTGCTCTTATTATGCTAGTAAAATGCCGGCCTTTGATTTTGTTCAGACATTTTGTTAATTTATCTGCTCCGGTGAGCTAGCTATTGATGCACACTTAATGGGTTATCTTTCAAATCAATTTTCAGTTATAAACAGAATACAAGTTTATGCATCTTATTGCACCAAAGAAATAGATCGACATATCATTTTGTTCTGTGAAAAAATGCCTACATTATGTGAAACAATAGTAGCTATATCAGACTGTAGTTATAGAAGGTTTATATGAAACCTATGCTTGTTTCCGTTTTCCACAGAACAATCCGATACCAGCTTCTTGTTCTTGTGATACTTTATCAGCTGTGTTACCTGTTATACTTAAAAGGGCTCATTCTGATCCAATATTTGAATTCGCTTTCTACTTTTGCAGATCGAGTACCTTCCAATATCCTCCATAGATAAAGCCAGGTCAATCATGGAAGACTTTTTCAACATATGGCAAGAAGTAGTGTCAAAAAGATCGTTACCTGGTCATTTTATGCACGTAGAACCAAACTTTTCGGAGTATGGTTTAGCGGATCACTATACTTCGCAGCACACGGTTGTTCAGTATGCAACTGTTATGGCTCAAGTAATTGCAACTGTGCAATCAGTGCAATCTGCTAGAAACTAGACGAAGATGAAATGTTTGATTGAATGTAACTTGGATGGTACTTGAACCAAACTTTTAAGATAGATTACCATTTTATAGTTTTAAGGGTAGTTTTTATATTGTTTGTCTTGCTAATAGATCAATATTCGAGCACTATTTAATAAAAAAAATCTATTATTGATTTCGAGGGAAAACTGATAAAAGCTATCATTGTTCTATTTTGTTTTGCAAAAAAACAACCCTTAACTCTTTTTCGTCTTTTAAATGGGAACGAGTATGTGATAGTCACATGATTTTAAAAAAATTGGAAATGACAATTTTGCCTTTAATATTTTTTTTAAACAATTCTGTTTATATTAGACAAGCACAACTAGTTTTTGTAAAAAAAATTTGTTCAATTCTGTTTTTTATTTAAATCGTTTCTCATCCCATAAATTTAAAAGCTAAACAAATATACTTTTAAAAAATATTTAATTTTCAAAATGCATTAAATAAAGCTTTAAGTCAAAAATTTAACTTTTACACTTTAAATCAATATAATTTTTGAAAAAATATATTTTTTTTATGATAAGTTAAGTGAGATAAATTTTAAATTAAAGAGATAAATAATATGTGTTTTACAATTTACTTTTATAAGGATAGTTTTGACTTTTTGTAAGAAAAAAACTTAACCTTATTAGTGATAGAGGGTAATTTTTTACGAAACAAAATAGAATACTAATATTATTATTTTTACAAAACCATGTATTTCATCGATAATCTTTACAGTTTTCCCCTAAATTTACAATGTAATTTTACATGTGATTCACAGTAGTTAAACCCTTCAAAAACTTGAAAATGAACAAGATGACACAATCTCAACTCTCAAGTGAGTTCAATCATACCAAATGTATTTTTGACAATGACAACCTAGTACGGTACAATGTTGTTCAATCATAGTGGGCGACACACGCTCCTGCGCGCCTCTTTAAAGTCTCTCTTTATGTTCTGCGCTCTCTCTCGCACACACAGCTCTTAAACAGAGAAGAAGAAAAAGGTAACTGCTTTGGGCCACCGCCACCACCACCACCCCTTCGTCTCCGACTCTCTGCTTTCTTCCTTCTCCTCCTCAATCTAGACCAATTTCGTTTTGTCGACGATCGTTGTTGGTTTGATGTTTCATATTGCCTTTAATCAGTTCCTATGGTTTTGTCCCAATCTGTTTTGGTCTCTACTGTTCTGATTCGGTTTAGGCAAATATGGAGCAGTTCGTATTAGGAGTTTGAATCATGTTCCTCACACATACTTCTTAGGTTAATGATTTCAAGTTCTGAAATTGAAATTTGATTGAATGGTTGGGTTTCGACTAATTAGAGAAGTTTTGGGATTTACCCTTTTGCAATTTCAGACTGAATCTGTTGCCAGACCAGATTAAGCTTAATTGTTTGTAATCTTAATTTTCCTCTCATTTTTTTTAATCAAAAGGGGCTTCTCAAACTAGCTTGGATGGCAACAAACACTGACAAGGAAGCTCCCAAAAAGGTTTGATTCTTCTTCCAAGCTATTGATAATATAAATCTCCATTTTCTTGTACTGTAATGTGTTTGCCTTGTATTACTGCAGAGGAGGTTTGCACCTAAAGCTCCTCCTAAAAGAGCAGCTAAGACTGATGTAAAAAAGTATGTATGAGGATCAGTTGTGAAAAATCCAATATTTTTTTTTCTTCCTATACTGATTTATCTGAACTGGTCTTATCTCTCTATTTGTTGTTTGCAGAGAAGAGCCCGATGAAGTCGATAACGCTGCTGCTCAGGCTGCTTTGACCAGGAGTTTGCTGCGGGTTGGAAATATATATTGTCTTCTTTTATGTTGTTCTTGCTCTTTGTTTGATTCGGTTTTCGTAACTTTCCCCAATTATCACGTGCAGCATAATTTCATGGATACAAAGCCTAAATTTGAAAGGAAAGGTAAGGCCTTTCTTTTCCCTTTTCCCCGCTTCAGTCCTGATTAAAATTGCGCTACTGATTTGGTTTGTTATAGTTCTAAAGATTTGTATATGTCTGTACTGTTTCGAGTAGCATTTACATCTTGTGCTTTTGATGCCGAAGTGTACATACAGATAATCATGCAAATTTTAATTTCTTATGTAGCACATGAAGTAAAGAGGCTTGAACACATTTCTAAATAAAGAGGAAAAACAACTGATTTGCCATTTTGATGTTATGGTCTTGGTTTTCTCGTTAATGTGTTATAGACCCGTGAAGTACTAATCTGGATCTATTGGTTGAATGGATTAATCAGGGGTTTGTTATGCATTCGATAATTTTATTTGAAGGTTTTGGAGCTCCTTGTCATTGAGCTGTATCAATACTAGTATCATCATTGCATTTTATGGTTTGGTTCTTATGTCTGTTTTTAAAATCTCCAGCCGCACCTGTACAAGTTGCTTTTGGTTCTGGAGCTGGATCAGCACAACTAGCACAATATGGAATGAAGAACCCAGCTTTCATAGGTATGCTCCATTGTTATTGTTCACATTGCATAATTAGATTCTTGCAGTGCTTGACATTTGCAACCGTGTTCTTGCAGGCGGTGACCACAAACCTCCAAAGGAGGAGTTATACGAAGATCCGTGGGTGGGTCAAACTTTTCAAGCTCCTCTTTCTCTCACTCTATCCATGTTTTTTTTACCGGCTTAACTCGTTCTTGTTCCATGCCTCTGCAGGATTATTATAGTAATTATCCCGTAACTCTTCCTATGAGAAGGCCTTATGCGGGAAACCCAGGTATTTATCAAAATAATTCTGTCATGATTTAAATGAATCCAGATAATTAATCAACTATCTTGCTTTTGTTACTTGTAGAACGTCTTAACGAGCAGGAGTTTATCAAGGATCCAGCAACTACAACTTATGATGAAAACTCAACAAACCCAGCATTAGAGCTTGGTATAATGGTTGGTAATCTGATAGCACAGATCGTATTATAGCTTTGTTCTTAAGTACATGTGTAAATGAACATATTCTGGGTTTGTTCGTAGGAGGAGAAACTCGAACCAAGAATGATCTTTCTTCAGTTACCATCTACTATGCCTACTGTAAAGCGATCAGCATCAGCAAATGGCGAAGAGGTAAAAGAAGGCTCGAAGCCGCCACCAGCAGGAGCACAAACCAGAGAGAAGATATGTCAATTGAGTGAGCTTCCACAAGGCCTCATGGGTAAAATGCTGGTGTACAAGAGTGGCACTATCAAGTTGAAGCTTGGTGATAACCTTTATGATGTGAGTACAATCCATAATAGATATATTGTTCTTTTGTCAAAGATTCAAAAATAGTTAAGAATTACAGATGAAAGCTAAAACCCTTTGCCTTGATTTTGTACCTTACGTCTTCCACACATAATTATCCCCAACTTTAAATTTTTACATCCAACCAACTACCTAAACTTTCAAAAAGTTACACATAGCTCTTTCAGCTAAAATAATGACAAAAAAGCCCTTGACCCTAATCTAAAAAGACTTCAGAACACCAAAAACATTTTGATTAGATGTAGAAAACGTTGAGTAGATGTAAAAAGACTTCTCAAAATATAAAACTATTAAAAAGACGGAAAAAAGTGATATTTTTTTAGATTACGTCCAAGGGCATAGATGTCTGTAGTTTTTTGAAAGTTTAGGTAGTTGGATGTAAAAGTTTAAAATTGGGGATAGTTATGTGCAAAAGACGTATAATACACAATAACTTTACGCAATTAACCCTTAAAAAAACTTCGAAACTGTAAACAATGATGTCATTGCAAGAAGTAGATTTATAACTTTAAATTTTGTGATGGGTGCGGGTTTCTACAGGAGTGGATTGCTTGTTTTCCCAGGATGTTGTAGCTCTCAATACGGCGGAGAAACATTGTTGCACTGTGGGAGAGGTCAACAAGCGTGCCATCATAACTCCAGATATAGACTCTGTCATAAACAGTATGAATCTGGAATAAATTTACTTATTTCAGATACAATTTTGATAAGTGAGTGAAACTGATAGCATTTGCCCATTCCAAAATGGAACATATATAGGCCCTTTAGATGGGTTATCATTTTATTTACCAGAAACAGTCAGATTTGACTTCTTGGCTGCTTGCAAGTTGCAACAGAAAAGCTAGGAATTACCCTTTGTTCTTGTTTGGATTCTTGGAATTTTATCTATTGGAGTTAAAGAAACATGATACTGTTTACAGTTTCTCTAATTTATTGCGTAGATATCATCTCTTGAAGCAAGACTGCAAGAGACTTATTTGTGCAGTACATAGTCTTCTACATGCAAAGTAGCTTACAGTCTAGAGTAGGTGGAGCCTAATATGAGCCCCATGCTCGGGTTGAAGAATCAAACCAGTATGAGGAGCATGGGTGTAGGAAGGAGCAAGCTCGAAAGAGAAATGCTGAAGAATCATAGCCAAAGCCATCTTAGCTTCTAGCAGAGCAAAGTTTTGACCGATACAGATCCTCGGGCCCCAACCAAACGGGAAGAAAGCTGTCCCAGCTTTTGATGCCTTGGAAACTCCTTCAGAGAACCTCTCGGGTTTAAATTCCTGTGCATCATCGCCCCAAAGATCACGATCATGATGGATCAGAAGTGTAGGTAATGTAACATCGACCCCTGGAGGTAACAAAATGTCTCCTATCTTTGTTTCCTTGTAAGTATGCTGATATGATGCGATTGCTGGTGGGTATAGCCTCAGGACCTCATAGATTATCATCGTCACCTGCAGATAAAACCTTAAAAGTTAGCATTTTGATTATGTTAAGGAATGTTCATGAGATGTTTCAATCATAGGATCTTACAATCTTGAGATGGGTTATTGATTCAAAATCCGGTTCTTTGTTCTTGCAGGCTTGTAGAACTTCTTCTCTTGCCTTGTCTTGCCAATCTGGGTGCATGGCTAAGACTATCATGATCCATGCCAATAAGCTCCCGGTCGTTTCCTTCCCAGCAAGGTAAAATTGCTTGCATTCCTCTATCACTTCTTCGATCGTTAACCGATCTGTAGTTTCTGGTACATTGTTCTGGTTACTAGATTGTAAGAGAGTGTCTAGTAAGTCACCACTTCTCGGGGAACTCTCCTTCTTCTGGATTATACCTCTGATCAATGCTTTTATCTCTCTGTCCAGTCTCTTTCTTCTCAGATTCTTCTTTGTAGGAACAAATCTGCATAGTTTGAATTAGAAAAGAAACTTATATATTTGTCAAGAACCCGAAACTATTAGTTCTTTTTTTTTATCAGCACTCACCTGAAACCAGGAACGTAAAGGGTCTGCATAGCTTCGAGAGTCAAAGCAATCTGCTCATTCTGGAGCTCAAAGATCTTCTTCCCTTCCTCGAAGCTGCTCCCGAAAGCTGCCCAGGAAATGACATCAGCTACAAGCTTGTGAAGCTCAGGCCAGATATCAACTTCACAGGTTCCTTCAACACCCACCATTCTCTTCCAATTCTCTATCATCTCCTTACAACTGATCGAAAACATTGGTACCATGTCCTGCATGAAAATTGAGAAACTTGAATCAGAAACTAAGAATATGAACTGATACAGATACAGATACTGAGTGTGAAATGTTGAGGTCGAGGACCTTGAGTCTATCCAGATGAAAAGCTGGATTGATGATCCTTCTATGCGTGGCCCAATCCTCGCCTTCCAGAGTAGTCAGTCCCTTTGTTATGGTCAGGATCAGAGCATTGAGCGGTGGCTTCCCGAAGTGGCCAAGCTTGTTGAACAACACTTCCTTAACAAGTTCTGGGTCGTTAATGATCAGCCTTGGCGTCGTGCCTGCCCAAAAGTACGATGTCTTCCCTGCACAACATGAACAAGAGAACTCCAAATTCAAGACTCTTTAACTCCTGAAAAGAACAAGAAAATGATTGTTGCTAAGTAGCATACCGTATTTCTGCACAGTTTGTAGAGTGAAAGGATCGACTCTGGGAACGATATTGTGGTTGAGGCTGATGGGTTTGGACCAAGCTTCAGTGATCAATCTGATGTACTCTTTCATGTCCCCAACTAAGATCTTGTAGGGTGTGCCTCTGATGCCTTGCAGCTTAAGGTGCTTCTCTAGCTTCTTGGGCTTCCACCAGATGGAGTTGGAGGCCTTCACTGCACAGTAGAGAAGGAGCAGAAGCAAAGAGAAACAAACCAGTAAAGTTGTTGATGATGATGATGCTATAGGGAACTCCATTTTTGAAAGATTGATGGTGATTCTGGTTCTCTATCTTGGGCTACTATATATAGTTCTGTTTCATTGTTTGGTGTGAACTGAAGAATTGGGATTCTATACTCCAATCTCTGATACTCCTTTGAATATGCATATGGTCAAAGTTTGTATATTGATATTATGCTAAATATGTTATTGAATTGCAAGAGTTTGACTCTAAACTTGGTGAAAAAGTTAAGATATCCTTACAACTAAATTAGAATTAAGAAACTCAACTAAATTAGAATTAAGAAACTCAACCTAACTACCCAAGGTTAATGTTAATTTCGCAAGTGTTTATTTCAAGGGTAGGATTTTAGTTTTCAGAGAAATCTATAATTTTATATGATTAGATTGAGATGAGATGTAATCCATAATTCTTAATCAAGATTAGGGACAATCATTATGTAATTGATGTATAAAAATTAAATATGTTTTTTTTTATTAAAATATTTTTTGATAAGATCAAAAATATCAGTCTATTGTTCTTAATAGTGTTCCTAATACAGATGGGCCCATAGCTTGGACAACACGTTCACTTTGCTTGGGGAATGGGTTGTTAGTTGTTACATGTTGGGCTTCAAGATTAAAAAAGGTTTAGTATATAATATTCGAGGTATGTGTCCACCATTATTGACAAAGATAGAAATACTATTTAGTGAATTGGGCCTAGAGCTAGAGTAGGCTTCACCCTAAATGGTCAGGCCCGCAACACTTCAGAATTGGGCTTTAACCCATTATGAATGAGAAGTTTCAACGACAAAAGCTCTCACAAGCTCGGCGAGGGCACCACATAATCCACCACCAGCACTCCTTCGAAAAGACTCATACCGTTGACGAAGAGCTGATTCGTATCCACCGCCGTCATCTCCTCCGCTCCGGTGAACCCCTCCAGCGTCGCAACCGAGAACCCCTTTGCCCTCGCCGGAGAAAAATTCTCACCGCAACTAATCTCGTCGGGATCTCCGAAACTGAGCTTATTTTCCCTAAGCACGCTCAAAATCTCCCCCTTCGTTTTCTCCTCATTGAGCTTCAGGAGCGTCACGCGAATCGCCGACCCAGGGCTCGGGGCCGCGGCGTCCCGGAGCTCGCCGGCAACCCAATCGACGACCACGATGTCGTCACAGATGGGGAGGACCGACCCCTTGGCTGCCCCCAAGTGGCTGGGGTGGGCATTGTAGGCGGCGAGGTCGTCTTTGGAGGCGTAGCGGCTGTGGAGCATGTGCGTGAAGGGCCAGTCCGGAGACTCGGTCCGGGACCCCGGCCCGGCGGGGGGGGGG
>JAYMSW010000410.1:0-23295 GCA_036897725.1 Erodium texanum | reverse complement strand
ATGGGGATTGTGAGGTGAAGCATTTAGGCCAAGAGTTTAATTAGCTTCTTTTCTAATTCCTTCCATACCTTTAACCCAGCCCAACATTACAAGCTGATATAAAGTCCTTTCTGATTTTTAGTTACCATGTTCCTTTATGATTAGTGGAGAGTGGAATGGCTATTGGCAGCATATGAAATTCTTGTTCTCTGTGTATAGGGAAAAAAGAGACTTCGCTAACAAGTTGAAGAATAATAGTATGTCGTATGTTGTGTTTTGATTCATTCAACCTTATACTTGGTGCATTCATTTGATTTGTGAAATACCCTAGGAATTGTAAGGAATGCTTACATGATTCAACTCTGAGATAAATTGTCCATCAATGTGCTAAGTTTCTTTGACTGTTCATCCTACTTTCGTGAACTTTTGCATGACATCATGTTAAGATTGTGTTTGTTTTGCGAGTCTAGGGTCGTACTGTGCTTTAGAATCATGCATTGCACGTGCATTTGTTATTTGAATTCTTGAATAAGGGAGGTTCGGACTCCTCCTACGGGGTGTATCCCCGGGGTTTAACCGAGGGTAGGCCAGTGTACAATTTAGTGCACTTCTTTCCTCGGGACGAGAAAAGTTCAAAGTGTGAGGTGTTACGTTACCTAAATAGAAAATACTTCAACTTCTACAAACTTCCGCAAGAAGAACTATGAAATCCAAGTCCTAAGGTCCAAAGTTTAAATCATAACCTCAACTGACCAAAAATACATGTAATAGTTTTTTTTTTATATCCAGTTTCCATGTACTTTGTAGGAGCATCTCCAATGCACTCCCTACATTAGCTAAAAAGCTATTGTAGGGAGTTAAAATTCTAAAAATCTACTCCAATGCACTCTCTATATTGGCTCCATACAATAGTTTTTAATTTTCTCCCTCCTCATATGTAGGGAGCTCCATGCATTCCATATACATTCTAAATACATATGTGTAATTTTAAATGTAGGGAGCATGATTGGAATCACAATTCAAAAAATGACTCCCTACATCAATATTTATATTAATGACTCCCTGTATTAACTTAATTATAAGAAGTGTGATTGGAGATGGTCTAACATTATTTAGCTTCTTTGTCTTCAACCAGATAAAATGAGCATTTTATTATTTTAAATATTTTGTGGACATAAAATGAAGCTGTTCTGCTTTGGTGAGTAACAAACTATATGATATAACTAGTACATACGCAACACCATTTATGTCACCAACCGAGGACAGGCATTAGTAATATGCAGCAGAGTTACAAATATGTTGCATGGTTTTAATTATTTGTATGTTTGGTGTTATATACAGACCTGAAAAATTAATTACCAAACCCCTAGAAAGAAAGATTAGATGAAAACTCACATCTAATGATGTAAGAATTACCACACATGAGAGTCTAGAATCAATAACTAGAGTGCTTAAAGACTGATATTTGGCACCAACTCCGTCACTATTCAGGATGACCATAACTAATTTAACAATAACCACTCTCACGAACACTCTGATAAGCAGAGATGATGTAAAGACTTACCTTCTTCTTCTTGACAGGTTTAAGAATCTTGATAATGCATTTGTCATTGCTGGTGACATTTACTCCTTCAAAAACCTCACTGTATTTTCCCCTCCCAACTTTTCGAACAACCTCATAGTCATCTTGGTCACTGTGTACAGAATAGGAAAAACAAAGTTAAGAACATAAGAGTGTACCACATAGAAATTTTTACTCGCAAAAACATTTCAATTTATTGATTTAAAACCCGATGGAAACAACATATAAGTTTTGGACCTCCTGCCATAACATCAAATGCTTCCACATACAATTTTTTGTCAGCACAAACTGTAGGAATACAACTTGAAAGTTGAAGCGTGAAACCAGCATATTGAAAATTCAATGGCACGACAAATTGGTGGGCCAATACAAACCTATGGGGTAGAAAATATGACCTTAAAAATAAGAAATGTTCTCTGAGTTGCCGGGTCAATGGTCAATCTTTGACATCTTACATGGCTAATAATTTAGAACAAGAAAAAGGAGAAAGCAAACTGCACTCATCAACTCACCTGCCTTGTTTTGTATCAACCACAAAAAGCAAAATAGCTACCAAAATCCTGACTTATTTACAACAACTATTTCATCAAACATATCAATGGATCATAAATGAAAATTTCCAGCTAGCTACTCTCAGGATCAAATTATTTCAAAGCATTAGGACTTAGGAGTACCTACACCACTGAACTTTCAATGATAAACAGATATGCATTTTACAAATAATGTAAACTTGACTAATATCACAGCCACCTGCTTCATCCAGATATAATTTCGCGTGAACGCACAAAAAGGGAACAAATTAAGCTCCAATTAGACTCCCGGACAAGTAAAAACCATCGGTACAAATTAAAAACCCTAAGAAAACAAAGATACAGGTATGGCAGGTTCAGCAATTACAGGAACAGCTGAAATGAAATTGAAACGAATAGAGTAACGTGGTATAGGGATTCGAATCAGTTCTTACCCCCACTGAACGGTGAGAGCCTCGTAGTCCCAGTAATCTCTGGGGCGGTGAACGTTGACGTCGGCGTAGACTCGAGCGCAGGACATGGCTGGCTTAGCTAGCGGCAGAAAAAATAAAGCACCAAAACGGATCGTCGAGGAAGGGACCTTATGAGCTGAGCTGTACCATTCGCGTCGAAGACGAGGATGGAGCAGACCAGAAGATCCAGAAATGGCAGGACTTGAGTTGTCCACCCAGAGACGAGTGCAACAAATCTATCGCCAACAGGGTGTCTTCCAGTCTGATTCTCACTCGTATTATTTATTACTTTTATTTCCTTTTTATTTTATTTTATAGATTTTTAGATTTGTTTGGGTCGAATAATGAAGAAAAATATACATTACATGTGGGCGGCCCACGAGGCCCGGTCTCTTCTCACTACTATATGTTTAACTGTTCCAGTGATCAAGACTTTGCTTAGTATTGGACCTGTAGCGGAACGCCACGTGGCTCACCTCAGAGCCCACGCCCTCATACATAGCATGTGTGATACACGTCCGTGCTTTAATCAGGAGTCGTCGACACGCGCCTGGGAGGCCCACAGATCATAATATCTTATCTGAGCCGTACGATCTGAATGGAAAAACAAAACAACGACCAGTAGGAAAGTCCCGTGTGTTTGACAAGAGAAAAGGAGGTACAGCGTGAACGGCTGAATCGGAGGAAGGTCGCGATCACGGACACGGGAGAAAGCACTAGATCCGGACACGGACGCAACGGGCGTGAGGACACGTGGCGGGAGAGGAGAGGATGATGGCGTCAGGGCGGGTAGGGTCGGTCTATAACAGACCCATTAATCGATAGAAAAATAGCTCTCTCGCCACCGGAGACAATTCAGTTCTACTTCTATCTACGGGAAGGAGAGAGAGACAGCGTCGCTAAAAGTGGGTTTGCTTCTTCCTTTCCGGCTATTCCCGATATCATTTGTGTTATTTTGTTTTGTTGGTTGTATATGATTTTGTATGTATAGGCTTGTGGTTGATCGGAAATAAACCATCTCGTGAGTCTCTCTGGAAAGCTTGGGAAGCTGGCGTTGCAGGAGGAGAAACAGAGCTCTTGTTTCGAAATGAAGAGGTGGGGCAAGATGACACGCCCAATGCGGAGAGTTTTCCTCAGTCTCTCTACGCGTCTCGGGATGCGAAAATCTGGTAAATCTCTCTCTCCATACAAAACCCATAGTCTGATGTTTGGCGTGATCTCTTCCGGCCATATTGCCTCGCCGGAATAAATGCTATTGATCTGATTATGTTGCAGGATCTTTGGATTTTTTTTCCCACAATTCAAGTCCGTGTGATCGTTACTTGCTATTATTATTTTTGGATCATTGCATATGAATGAATTAATAATAGGAAAATTGATTACTTCAAAAGTGAACTTTATGTTGAAGACTATGATTAAGTGTTGAATTGGGGTAATATAAGTGTTGGTGCTGTTGTATAACTGGTAGATTGGTCACAATCACTAGGTAGAGCGTCTGTTTCAGGAGTTGCAATTGTGTGTGATTGTGCCATTCGGTTTACAATTTATTCAAAACTTCAAATCAATGAGATATTAACATCTAATCACCACTTTTTAGTCTTTGTTGGCCCTTTTAGTTTTGGTCAACCATGGTGATGATTTTTCATGCTTTTTATTATCTGTTGAATTTTCCTTCTTATTTCAAATTTCACATATGCTGGAGCCACCTAAATCAAAAAAAAAAAAAATGGATTAGAGATTTTAGTCGCCTAAGAAACTCAATCAGAACAAATTTTAATGCAATTGTTTGATCCTAAAGGGAATCTTCCATGATTTGCAATTGATGCTTATATTTATTGTTTCATCCGGTAATCAAAACTTGATTATTATTTTATGATAATAGATAGAAAGAACCCTCATCCATTCTAATTTGGTCTTGATTCTTCGAATAAACAGGATTGGGGAAGCTAGAAAAAGATGTGACTTCTTGTGAGTACAAGGATGTGCATGTGATGTGGGAGATGCTGAACAGAGAAGCAGAAGTTTCTCGTGCCTATGACGAGAGCAAGTGTCACTGGAGGTTCATAAACTTGGCCAGAAACGCAAATCTCTGCCGCAACTGTTGATCATGTCCTGCACTTCGATGACAAACTTGATCGACCTTGTCCAAAAATTATCATCAACCCAATAAAGGGGAAGAAGAGTGGTCATGTACAAGGATATAAAGATAACCTCTTCTCCATCTCCCATGGTCAGCCTGTAATATGTCCACTGCCCTACGCTTTGCCTTCTGTAGAATTATAAGCTCCTATATTATATAGTGTGGATGGATATTCACATGTTTTTGGTTGAGTGTTGTACACTTGTGTGTTGCTAATGGTAGAAACTTTTATGTGGCGTGTCGATTAGCATCACAAATCTTTTATACTCAATCTTGCTAGTTTTTGCCTATGTTTCGATGGTTTAGTGTAGCTGTTTTGTCCGAGAACAATCTCCCAAGGTTTGAAATAGTAACCCCAGATTGAATTTGTTAGAAGACAGAAGTCTGGGATCAGCCACAAATTACTAATGTTGATTGAGTGGAGAGGCATAAAAGGACAGATATACAGTTTAGTTATGTGAAAAAGTAATTGTCAGATGGCTGACTCAAGTATAAACTTGGCCTGTAGAAAACAATAACATTAGAGTTGGGCAATTTTGGAAAAAGTGATAAAAATCGGAAATTTAATAGGCTATAAAATGAATGGAGGTGCGGGGAATCAAACCCCATGCCTCTCACCTGCAAAGCGAGCGCTCTACCATATGAGCTACACCCCCTTGATGATTCCAAAGCATACTTTTGTTTTCTTAACTACTGATTATGAAAAAAAACCCATATTTATGTATCCACCAATTAATACTTTATTGATTAGGGGCAGCAAAAAGTGATCAGGTACCGCAGAAGCAAAAGTCTCTTCAATTTGGCATTAAAGGATGGTAATCATTTTCCAGTGTTTGTTTCTTTCTTCTGCACTCAACACAATGCCATTAATCCACCAATCAACCTATTCATGATGCTCACATAATTCTTCTGTTTTGCCTTTAATTTAGTCTCTCTGTGCTCTATTGCCATTTGACACCCCCACCAACTTCTCATTTTTATTAGCATAGCACTCTTTGGAAGAAAAAAAAAAAATCTGATCTGGAGGAGAGAAGGGTGGTTAATGTGGTTATGGGTCATAAGCTGTTTTGGTGTTGCATCTGATATCATGAAGGCTTCTTGGTTTTGGTCTCCATTGTTATTGCTTCTGTTCTGTATCCCTCAGTTTATCTATCAACAGAACTAGCTCCTCAATTCTAGGTACTAGCTCCATTTGTTTCTTTTAATTTACGGGTTCTAAGTCCAACTAAGTATAATAGATAGGTGTACAAAAACCTCTTTGGGTACCCAGTAGCGTCGCAAAACAAAGGCCTAGTTGTTGAATTGTTCTGATCTAAGAGAATATGATGTTTCCCTTTGGTAAAAATTTCAATTAATTATATCATATGTGTTGTATGGAGCCATCCATGCATTAACATTGCTGATATTGTATCTACTAGTCACTGGAAAATGTTGTTCCAGAAATGCAATTCACAATTGATGCTGGTACTGGTAGCATAGCCCTGACAGAAGAAAAAAGGTGGTGTCAATGTAGAAGACTACAAGTCCCATTGACCC
This sequence comes from Erodium texanum, assembly GCA_036897725.1. Taxonomy (NCBI): domain Eukaryota; kingdom Viridiplantae; phylum Streptophyta; class Magnoliopsida; order Geraniales; family Geraniaceae; genus Erodium; species Erodium texanum. The sequence continues at coordinate 17,076 of JAYMSW010000410.1, read as the reverse complement.
CAGCCCGAGTTCTAAGGCTTCTACAGGACCTGGACCAATCCTCTTATACCGTATATACCCAGAGCCTCTCCTCCCCCTAGTCCCAAACAGGGTGGGTAAATTTGGGGCCTTGAGTGTCTGGTTCCATTGGGTCTCAATCGTGTTTGAGATGTGAATGATGTTGGTGTTTGCTAATATTTTAATTTATTATTTTTCTATACAAATCTTTAAGAGTTGTAGGGTAAATTTTGTACCAGTATATCGATAATAAAAACATTTAGCAACTTGACCGGATATGTATTCATGAAGTTGCTTAAAGCTAATTGTTCATTTTAGCACCATTGCAATATGGCATCTTCCATCACTTGCTACATGGTTTGTAATGTTGTACCATGCTTCAATTCTCGTTGCCTTTTTCATGTTACCGGCAAACTCAAGAGATGGAAGTTCATTAAAAAAAAAAAAACTGTTAGTTAGGAAGTTGGGATAGTTGAAGGCAGGGTTCAAATCAAACTCATATGTGATCAGCTCCGGTTTGAACGAAAACTCATGGAATGAACTCATCCCATTGATAAAAAAAATGATGATGGAAATATTAACATGAATTAAATGATTGTTTTTAAACAACACCTTATAATTACACACATGAGTTTGTAGTATTTAATTACATAAAGATCTAATAACACAAACTCTGCCGTATAATCAAATATAAATGACTCACTGATTATTATTATTATTTTGAAAACTAGACTATCTCCTCACCTTTGTGGTTTATGGATCATCAGCTTTATTGAGTTTAATTGATCAAATATTTGTATCTTGTATCACACAAAACTCGTACATATGAAATTCTTTGGACCGGGCTATCGTGTTTATGAGTATCACATGAAGTGAACCGGGCCATCATGGGCCAGGCCGCACAAACTTTTATCCCGGGCAATTATAATTTGAATTTTATCTTATTTTAAATATACGTTTGAATTTGTGTAACTCACGCCCATTTCCGCCGAGGACTTGCTTCTGCCCTCTCTCTCTCTCTCTCTCGTTGCTTCCTTGTTCGAAGGCCCAAGCAGATCTCCAGATTCCGAATTCAGAAAAGGCTAATTGGTCTGTTCTCCGTTCGATCTCGTTCCCGTGTCGGTTTCAGGTCAACAAGTGCTGTACATTTCAGATACTCACTCTAGGTTTCGAGATTGGTTGATTCTTACCGTAATTTTTCTGTTAACTATAGTACATGGAGTCCGATTTCGCGGATTTTATTGCCTCGCCCTCACACCATTTATGTTGATTTTGCAGAGATTATTTGCATTGGAGTGTGGCTCGGAGAAAATGGGTCTCGAACACTACCATGTGATTGAGCTTGTCGGCGAAGGTTCTTTCGGCAAGGTGTACAAGGGAAGACGGAAGTTCACCGGCCAGGTAATTGTTTCATCTCTGGGAGCTTATAGTCTAATGAGAAGTTGCATTGCAATTTCTGACCTTACTGGTTTGTTGCTACTGTTCTCTAGACTGTTGCAATGAAGTTCATTATGAAGCAAGGAAAAAGTGAAAAGGATCTTCATAATCTAAGACAGGAAATTGAGGTAATGATGTCTTTTGGATACATTTCAATTGTACATGTTCTATAAGCACAAAACAAGATGATTTTCATTTAGTACTTGAACTATATATCTAAGCATACATAGTTGTATGTTTAAACCCATCATTAGCAGCACTCTTATGACAATTTATGTTGCATGATTTAATACCTTTGTGTAAGATTTTTTTTTCTAAATTGGAAGGAAGCTTAGTGTTTTGGCAAAGACTATTATTTGGTTCTAATGGGTTAAGGTCATACACGACTATTTCAGTTAAACTGTTGGTAATTAAAATTTTTTTTTTTGATACGTAGGGTAATGCGTACCAGTTTTCAATGCACTCTTTTCTGTTTTGCTCCTGATTTGATTTTGTGTGCATAAATGTTGCAGATCCTAAGAAAGCTGAAGCATGAAAATATTATTGAAATGCTTGATTCGTTTGAAACCCCTCAAGAGTTCTGTGTTGTCACAGAATTTGCTCAGGTAATCCACCTTTCTCTCTCTCTCTCTTAACATACACATATTCATGCCTGGGCCTACCTATCCCTGATGCATATTTATATGCCCAGGCATACCCTTCCTCTGATACATATTTCTATGCCACCACATTATAATCGATAAATTTACATATCACATATTTAATATTCATGTTCATGTGCATATGCATCAGTAGTTGATTTCACCTTTTCATACAGGGTGAACTATTTGAGATTCTCGAGGATGATAAGTTCCTTCCTGAAGAACAAGTTCAAGCAATTGCAAAGCAGTTGGTACGATCCGCTTGAGGAGCTCTTTTTCATCACAAATATAAATCACAAGTGAAATATTGAAATTTATAGTTTGATGTTTTTATACATAGTAGGGTATTTTGTTTTGACAAAAATGTAGTGTTCGGAATATTCAGGTGAGGGCACTGCATTACCTGCACTCAAACCGCATCATCCATCGTGATATGAAACCACAGAACATTCTAATTGGTGCTGGATCTGTTGTGAAGGTTGGACTGAACATTTCATCTGTTCAATGTATTTACTCAATGATACAAATGTACAATTTAGTATTTGCTTATGGATATGATTGTTGCATACACATGCTACTCTTGTAGCCAACCTTCCCTAGTCATTGGTCACCATGGTTTTCAGGATTGAGTTCAGTAAATTCTGATTTTATCTTTCCAGTTTGTTCATTTAAACTATACATGCTTTATTGTTTTTTTTCCGTAATGTTCCTTGTGCAATTTTAAGAGTATTGCTCCTAACAACTGACTTGAAACTTGGTGATTACAACCACAAAATAGATTTTAGGTTTGTAAAGTAATACAGTCCTTGATCTCCATAGATACATATCAATGACAGAATCACAAATTGGGCCAGTTTTTTGTTAGCTCTAAGTCTGAGTTAAAATCTAAAGGTGTGTAGATTTTTACTTCCTTTTGTTTTGGATATGCTATTAGTTTCTATTTATGGCAGCCCAGACCCTCTATCTGGCATGTAATATGGAAAAATGGAAGTGGCATTCAGTAAGGTATAAATGGGTCTGAATTTTGGTTCTGGACTCCAGTGCAGCACAATATCTCTAGTCCTTCAATATGAAATGAGCGTAAGATGTTATGCCAGCTTTTATTGATTGATGTAGGATCAGCCATTTTGATGGAAACAATTTGAATGCATAGATTTATTGTATGTTACAAAGATATATTTGGAACTCTTATCCTGGAGAGGCTATCAGGAAAAAATAGTGAGAGGACTAAAGATGATTTTGGTTTGCAAATATACAATTCATTGCAAGTAAATTTATTCTTTGTATTCTTTATTGTTGGAAACTCTACTTCATTTATAGCCAATGCCCTTGTTTGCCTAGTTTGAGTTTGTTCCATTGATTCTGGTTGGTCTACCATTCAGGGGCAGGTTCTCCACTTTGACGTAAGTGGCCCTTTGCAATGTATGGCTATTGTTAGAGAAGAATCATTCTTATGAGTTAGTAGATATCCTAACATGTTAGAATTGTTTGACTATGTACAGTGTATCCTCAGTTGGACTTGCCATTCTAGATTTCTGAGTTATTAGTTCCCGATAATTGTTCTATCTTGTACATCGTGTTTAATCACTAAAGTTTATTCTGCACCCTTATTATGATTTCTTTTTATCACACTCCTGCCATTTCGGTTGTTATCTTATTTCCCTTATTAGTTCCCGATGATTTCTTTTATTAACTCTTGCACTGTGCTTTGATTCAATAGCTTTGTGACTTTGGCTTTGCACGGGCTATGTCTGCGAATACAGTTGTTTTGAGATCAATAAAAGGTTTGCTGATCTCTTCATTAATTGTGCATACACATTTTCTTTATTCTTTTCACTCATACCATATAGACCAAGTGGACTATGATGGTTTCAGTCACTGTCACATATTCACAAAGTTCTTACCATTTTTTTTAGGTACTCCTCTATACATGGCACCAGAACTTGTACGGGAACAACCATACAACCACACTGCTGATTTATGGTCTCTTGGGGTTATATTGTATGTCAAATTCCATTTTTTCATTGTCGCATATGGTGTGTTGATAAATCTTAAACATTAATTGCATATGTCACTGTTTCTTTTGGATTTATCTTTGCAAATATTTAATCCTTAAACTTAAGATATTCTATATTTCCTTTACGTAAATTTATGTGTGTTCTGGAAGCTCATGTTATACTAAAATAGTTGCAATCATCGTTGGTGGTTGGAGCAGACTTACATTTTTTATGGTTTTAGTGTGCGACTTTAAGTGGCCATTCTTCCAAGAATATCGGCTGCATTTGGTAGTATTTTCTTTGTTAAAAGGAGTTATTTTTTTATGTTTAACCAAACTTTTAAATATAATCCTACTACAAATCTCTCGTGTTCCTATGTTCCCATTCCTTTCCAATTTGTTGTTCTATTTTGTGTTCTTTAAGCTTTTCCATCACATACTGAAATAAATGGTTATGGAAATAACAGGTATGAGTTATTTGTTGGTCAACCACCTTTTTATACAAATTCAGTGTATGCACTCATCCGTCACATAGTTAAGGTACACGTGCTCAACTCGTATATATATATTTTTATTCTGTATTCTGAGTATAGAACAGGAGAAAGCTAATGGTACAATCAACTTTACAGGATCCGGTTAAATATCCTGACAATATGAGTTATAGTTTTAAAAGCTTCCTCAAGGGATTGCTCAACAAGGTTGTTCACTGTTTTTCTATCAAATGTGTCATCTGTTGGTCCATTTTATAGCTTCTTATTTTCATTTGGTTGGTGAAACACAGGTACCACAAAATCGATTGACTTGGCCTGCTCTACTTGAACATCCATTTATTAAAGAAACTTCAGATGAAATGGATGTCAGGGTAATTACTTCTCTGTTTCTCAATTAAATGTGTCATCATGTTTTTTTACTCTCACTTTTATCAAGATATCATCTTTGTATACAATCAGTCTGCTTCGTACTTTTGTTTCTTCTTATAAGCAGAGTGTCTTTTACCGATATACCTTAAATTCTTAGCTATAAAACTATGTAAATTTAAGCATCTTTTATCTATTTTAAAGGAGATGTCTGTCACACCCCCTGCATCGAGGACATGTGATGCTGGCAGGAAGGGTGAGGGAAATGCCATCCATACCTCAGCAGGATTAACAGCAGCCAGTCCTGAGAGTAAGACCTGCAGTGTATAGTTAATTTCAAAAAAGAAGAAGTGATTTTAACATATTAAATTATGATGTTGTAGGTAAACATAATTCTCCGGCCACATTTGAGAAAAACAATGGTCAGTGTGATACTAATCTAAAGAGACCTAACACAGCTACACCAAACTCATTGCCGCATGAGGAGTTCCCAGGATTTGATAGTCCGAGTAATGCTATTAATCAATCAGGTGGAGCAACTAAATTACATGTTTGAATTATTTTCTTTTCTGGTTGGACAAAAAATTGTCAGCTTTAGGACTAAAGGCTCCTTTCTTATCTCTTCTGCTAGTAATTTTCGCTTAACCTCTTTGATAATAGGCTTGCAACTTTTAAATCTTGTCCCTCTTTCCGTTGCATGCTGCTACTCGTTATGATTAGCCATTCAGAGTCTTGACAGGAAATTGTCACTTGGTTGTGTCATCAGTCGCCTTGTGCACATTCTTCAACTTTTAGTACTTACAACTTCATAGCTTTCCTTATTTTATTCCTTTCTACTTTTAAAGACCATTGTAGCTCCACTTTTTATTTGACTACCTGTCCTCCTTGGATGCAATTGCTGTAGTTTTGTCAATTTTTAGGCATGGTTTCATTGTATCATCAGAATATCATTGTACTTTTTCATTGCATTGCATATTTTTCTTGCACATATCTTACATTAGTGGAGATTTTTAATTTCATATCATTTATTTATTTCCAAACTAGTGAAAAAATGTTTAAAGTTTTGCTTCCCATTTACATTGATTTGGTGTGATATATGTAGGTTGTCAGACACTGGACAGATTGGAGAACAATTCTCGCACAGTCAAAGGTGCAAAAGTTATTGGTGAAGATAATGAAGCACTAGCACTTGTTTTGTTACCCTTAAGAAGGTTGTCTAAAGGCTCCCCAAACTCTTGTCGGTAAGGCTAATGGCTTATTACTGGACTGTTTCTCTTTTTGTTGAAGAGAACTCTGGGGTCTTTTAATTTATGACCTGCTATTGGCATCCTTTGTTTGTTGTATTCAAGATTTCATGTTTGTTTGGCTGTCTGTCAATTGCATCAAATTTCAAATTTAGTTTGTTTTTCTTTTTGATATTTGCTCTGTTTCAAGGTGAGAAATTATTGTACAATCTATGCATTCTTTCAACAAAGTTTGGCCTTTGGGAAAAACGTGTTTGCCAATCTATTGATGCCAATTATGCAGTATATCTGATATTTGATAACTGATATCAATGTTGAAGGAGCAAAATTAGTAGAGGCCTTCAGGTGGTAAGACGTTATTTGTGCATAAGAACAGTGTATGATGTGGAATGCTTAAAACCGGCTGCATAGTAATGATAAGTAGACCTTTTTATCGCTCGGTGTCGAAATTGGGCCTTGAGTTTTTGCTAAGTGGCTCAAAAAGGGTGTCTTAACAATGGAAGTGCTTAACTTATGAATCCTTAGCTGTATTGCTGCCTGGCTCCACATATTACCATGTTGCATCACATTGCACTGGGAAGTGGCAACATACTAGATAGTACTGATATTTTATCTGCAATATCTAATTGGTTGTTAATACTCGTACAGGGATGAAGACATTCTTAATTCAAATCAGTCCCTGAGAATACTTTCAAATTTAATTGCTGCTGGTGCTATCCATTCTAGTGGGCTACTTGATGAAGTAATATGTGAACTTCTTGATTATACTGCTTTTCTTGTTGGCTTGAAATCGTCTGAAATCAGTGACTCAGTAGCAAAGGTAATAACTTGATTGTACCAGGAGATATTTATTTATTTATTTATTCAAGTGTAAATTGACGGACAACACTCATGATTATTTTTTGTGAAACTAACAAAACATATCAATATGTGGACAGTGTATAACTTTGGCAAACAAGATTTTATTTTTCATTCGTGCCTACCATATCCCCCAGTGTTTATGCTTATGTGTTAAATAGTTACCTGTAATTAAACATTTGAGAATACTTAATTTTTTGCAGGTTTCATATAATTCAAGGTAATATGTATTCAGTGTTATTCTTCTCCCACTCAGATGCATTCATGTAACTGGTTCTGACAGTGATCTGTTGCATTCATGAGTTGGTCAGAACATATATAACATTCTGGAGAAATGATCTCAAATGGATTTTCTTGATTCCTTGAAAAGAATTTCATATAAATGAAGAGCCCTAGAAGTTTGATTTTAAATACATGTCTTACTGTCACTTTTCTTGTAATGGTCACTGACTGACACTATTGTGTGCTTTTCCCCCAGAGTTTCTCAATCATCAAACAACTGTTAGAACAAAATGGAAATGACGTGGGGAACTCCTACTTCACACACTGGGTTGCCTTTGCTGAAATTTTTTCTCAGGTCATTTTCTTTCTGCAGTGGGTAATGTTATTGTTCTTCAGTATATACCTGCTTATAGCATCCTTAATGCTTTTACGTATAAATGTCAGGTTGTTGGTGACAATGAAAGTGCTTCTGGAACAGTACTATATGAATCATGTGCTTGCATCACAACTATATTAGCTAAAGTGATTCAGGGTATTAAAGCACCTTCTGCATCGGGTCCACAGACAGGTTCTGCTCCAGTGGTCAAAGAAGCAGTAAAACAGATTCTGGAACAAGCTAAAACTTCCACTCTAGTGGATAATTTGTGTCTCTGCTTAGTAACATCAGGGTCAAGTCTGATTTCAGGATCTTCCAACTTTTTGCGTGCTGCTTGTGAAGCATGTAAGGCTATTTGGTCTTTGATAGATGCGTTTGAAATCTTTTTCGTAAAAGAAAATGCCTACCTGTTCCCACTACATGCTTGGCAGAGTCATTCCTTACTCAGACTTGATATTAGAGATAAGGACCGAGGTTCTTTGGTTGGGATGGACTCAACAAAAGTTATTGATTCAGTTACAAGAGCATTTCTCAGATCGAAATCTGTACAAGTTTCTATCTATTATTGCCTTCATCAACGTCTTGAGGCTACACTGTCTGCTGGCCTCCAGGTACTTCTCTCCTTCAACCTTCTGGATGATTTTACTGCTTATTGTATATGCATGCAAGCCTCCAGTTCTCTGACATTTGAGATGCTTTTCAGAAATATTTCTTATTGTATGCATAATGCTAAAAATAGTATTGTAACCCATGTTTGAGTATTTTTAATTTTCTATTATTTCAGCTAATTTTGAGGTGCTGCCTGCATAATGGAATTGTCCCGAATGTCCTCTGTGGTCTACCCACTTCCCTGCCTGTTGCTACTGTTGTCAGTGGTGGAGGGGATGGTACTATTCTGTCAGAGATATTTGCCATCATGTCATTATGCACTTCTTCTTCAACTAAGGATCAACAACCAGGCGAAACTAATAGCTTGAAAAGCAAATTGGCCAATTCTTCTAGCCTGATTGTACATTCATGCCTAGCTCTTGCAACAGTAGCACAGTGTTTAAAGTTGACTGGAAGAAATTCTGCAATTTTTATGCTTACAAATACCCCCAAAAAGCAGCTTTCTCGACTGTCAGTCCTCGCCCACAACTTTTCTTCAGATGATAGGGTGACAACTTCGTTGCAACCTCATTGTGCAGCAGCAATGCTGGCTCTTGCATCAATTCTATCCCTTGAATCGGGTACTTCTGTTGAGTCCTCTGTCTCTGAGATAGCAGTTCCTTTGATTCCTCGTACTTCCACTCTCTGTGATCAACTCAAGATTCCATCACATAATGACAATGAAGTGGGCAGTAGTAATCGAAATGGTATGCTCTCATATTGGCATGGTCTGAGGGATGGATGTGTTGGCTTGTTAGAATCTAGACTGAAATGGGGAGGACCATTAGCTGTTCAACAGTTATGTGCAAGCGGCATTCCGCTGCTTCTTGTTAATTTGTTAGCTAGCAACCGATCTAGTCCTCAAGAAACAGACATCACTAAAGATCAAGTTGGGCTATCTCCTGTAGGAGTTGTATGGACAATTTCATCAATATGTCATTGCCTTCCAGGGGGGATTGTAACTTTTCGTCAGATTTTGATTAGAAGTGAACACACAAAGCTCTTCTGTAACTTGATTTCAGATGTCCATCTCAACCTTGTAAAGCTTTGGGTTGGGCCTGGTGGTGGCAAGGATGGAGTCAGAGACATGATAAATGCAGTGATTGATCTCTTAGCATTTCCTTTTGTTGCTGTACAGAATGCCCCAGGTTTGCCAGCTGCTACAGCATCCGTAAACAGTGGGTTCCTTCTCAATATGGGTTCACCTGGTGGGAGAATATGCATGGAAGACAAGGACATGGCAAAAGCTATTGAAGAAGACATGGGGAAGTATATCAAAATCCTTATAGAGGTTAGATCTTTTTTCTTATGTACCCTTGCTCAAACAAGGGGTGGTAGGAGAGAGGCGTGGGTGCTAATTTGCTATCATATTTGATTTTCCAATATTATCTGGATAATGTGCTTATGTTTTTTGGTTTATACACTGATGTTGAATTGTCCCACGTTAAAAGAATGTGGATTTAGTAACCACTTGATATACTGGTTAAGCCTTCCACCCAAAAGCTTTGGGTTGGAGTAAATTTAACATGGTATCAAAGCTTGGTTTGGTATTAGGCTTGGCCCATTTGTGCTTCTTTCAAGGTCATATATTCTTGGTCAATGTGTGACTTTGTGTTGTCTGGCCCACATGTGAGGGGAGCGTTGAAGTGCCCTTTCCCATGTTGAAAGAATGTGAATTCATTGACCACTTGATATACTAATTAGGCCCTCCACCTGACCGCTTAAGCTTTTGTGTTGGAGTAAGTTTAACAAATATAGTTAGTTATTTGAATATTTAGAGGTTCCAATAAGCCATGCAGCATTATAGTCAAGGAGTAATTTATTATCATGATAACTTTATAACTATGTAATAGACCCATTTCTTCTTTCTGATACTTTTTAGCCATCTTGGTAAAATTCTGTTGCTTCGACTTTGACAGGTTGGGGTACCTCGTATAATCTTGAGATGCTTGGAACTTATGGATTTTAAAGATTTGGGAAGGCCCGTTGCCTTCCTTGCTAAAATGATCAGCCATCGTCCTCTTGCAGTTCAACTTGTTGGTAAGGGATTGCTTGAACCCAATCGAGTAAGAAGGTTGCTAGATAGTTCATGCCCAAGAGAGGTCACTCTGGATGTTCTGATGATAGTTTCTGATCTAGCGCGCATGGATAAGGTCAGTTTCTGATATATGGTGTACATGTATTTTATATTAATTATTAACCATTAACTTGGCTGTTATTCGTCTCGTGATTGGTAGTACATTGCTTTTAAGGGCAATGCCTGAATAGTAAACATAGTCTTTATAGTTCATAATTTATTTTGTCATAAATTATTTAGTGTTCGTTCAAAAGACATGGCTAAAAAAACTCTGGGAAGATTGGTACATGCTTCGATCTCATTTCTCTGTTTTATAAGATAATGGAAAACAATATCTTACTTTTCGCCACTTAGTTCATTGTATCTTGGGCAGTTCTGCAAGGCTAATATTGGCTTTAAGCATGTCAGACTGGTGAAGAGTTACCTTCTTCTTATTGAAAGTTTACTTCTAAGGTTTATCCATCAGCTACTTTGATCTCTCATGCTTGGCTTACACCCAAATTTGACAAGCATTAAAGTTTCAGTAATGTACTCTTGTTTCCGGTTGTCTATTCAATGGCAGATCTGAGCAACCATTATAACATGTGATATTAGAGGTTCTGGAATTGTGACTGGCTAATTTAGGAGTTCGGGGGTGTGGCTATGCAGGGTTTCTATGAGTTCATTAGTGGGGCTGCTATATTGGACATTTTGAAGGACTTCCTTACCCATGAGGATCCCAATGTACGTGCAAAGACTTGCAGTGCTCTGGGCAACATGTGTCGGCATAGTTCCTACTTTTATAGTTATCTGGTAAGTAAAAAGAACAAGAATATATACAAAGTCTTATTCCAGATTTTTTATATTATAGTTATTTAATCATAGCAGTTTGTGACAGATAAGAATTTTAGAAGTTTGTAGTAGTTGTGTGCATGTCCTTACTCGTGAAGTTAATTTTTCTCTAGGCCAAGCATCAGGTTATCAGTCTCCTCATTGACCGATGTGCTGATCCAGACAAACGGACACGGAAATTTGCTTGTTTTGCAGTAAGCACATTTATAGTTGCAACGAATATAACTTTGTGATCTTATTTTTGTTTTGAAGGCTCATTAATTTCATCTCACTATTAAAATCATATAAGCATGCAAAGTTACACAGTTGTAGATATTCCACTACTTATCTCTATGTTTCTTGTAGATTGGAAATGCAGCATATCATAACGATGTACTATACGATGAACTTAGGAGATCTATTCCTCAATTAGCCAGATTGCTCATTTCATCTGAGGAAGACAAGACCAAAGCAAATGCTGCAGGCGCCTTGAGTAATCTTGTCCGCAACTCCAACAGGCTCTGTGAGGACATTGTGTCTAAAGGAGCCATGCAGGTTGGTGCAGTAATCTCCCTCATTGAAGCTATTCCCCCTAATTCAATCTCTTTATTTGGGGACTATATGCAATTATATAATATTGTCGGCATGACCAAAGGATAATTCTTAATATTTGATCCAAAACTGAAGTGTAACTCTTAATGGATGGTTAGTTGTAGATAACTATTGTGTACTATACGTCTTTTGCACACAACTATCTTCAACTTTAAACCGTTATTTGCAGCTATCTATACTTTAAAAAATTGCAAATAGCTATTTTTACAAAAAAATGATGAAAATACCCTTGCCCTTTGACCAAAATGCTTATTTATTTATTTATATAATTATGAAGTCTTTTTTTTTTTGAGATTAAGATCAAGGGCTTTTCATCATTTTTTGCAAAAAGTGCTATTTATAATTTTTTGAAAGTTTAGGTCGTTGGATGTAAAAGTTTAAAGGCAGGGATAGTCGTGTGCAAAAGACGTATAGTACACAATAGCTATATGCAAACTGCAATTAACCCAATTCTTAATATTTGATCCAAAACTGAGGCACAACATTGTCAATTACCATCATCAAACAGTTTGGATGCAACATCCACAGGCTGCTTGGCTAAATGATGGGCTGTAATGTTTTTGGTCTGATCACATTGCAGGCCTTATTGAAGTTGGTATCTGAATGTTCAGTAGTAGCCCTAAATCCTAGCAGAAGAGATGCAGTAAATGAGTCGCCTTTAAAGATAGCTCTCTTTTCACTTGCAAAGATGTGTGGATATCCTTCGTGCAGACAGTTCCTCCGATCTTCAGAGCTATTTCCAGTTATTGGACGGCTTAGGCAATCACCAGAGTCCAGCATTGCCAATTATGCCTCAGTTATCATAAGCAAAGTGTCCGATGCATGAACACGAAGCACCAAAAAGGAAGCAAATTGACCCTAACAGTTGCAAATCTCATCAGCTTGATTCCATTGGTCAACAATAGATAAATTTTGTTGAAGCCTATTAAATAGATTATCCTGTAAATAAGCAAATACATATGTATTGATACCCTCTAGCAATTACTTGCACTATTGTTGTATATCCAATTTCAGCTGTTCAATCGAGTTGTGAGAATGTTGTTTTTGCAAATTCAATGTTCTTGTTATGGTTGTTGATACTTCATGTTTATTTGTCTGATATCAAATGATACGAGTTTTAGATAAAAATCTACAACATATCAAGATATGAATCGAATTGTCTCGTGATTTTTATGACTAGAAATATTGAAATACAATAAGCCTTCGTCAATCCGCACCTCTCACCACAATGGATTTTACTCTTGCATGCACATTTTCTACTTTTATTTTTTGAAATCATGCACATTTTGTATTTACCTTTTAACTTATATTGTGAATTGCCATAATGAGGACTCGCAAACGAGTGGTGCAGTTCTTTAATCTCCACCGTCCCTCCATTTTTTATACATTGTTGGAGTTGGGAAGAACCATCATTGCCAACAGAAAGCAATGGGTCAGTCCTAACCATACAGATAAACGAAAAATCATATTCTTCATGGCCCTATAAAGATCAATTTAATCTCCCTCTTAACCACTAAGCATCCTCTACTAGGTCATGAGTTCGAATGTTATGAATACATTCTCTACTATAAGAAAAATTAACGTTGTACCATATTTTTGTCGATTTATTTGTACGAAAGAGTACAATTTATTGTATGATACGATCGCTTGACTTGATCAAAATAGTAGAAATAGACGTGTACGAAGAACAAAGAAGAATTGGATCACTTTCAGTGTGGACAATATCGGCGTACCCACACAAATATACTCGATTCCACAAACATTTCTAAATAAAGATTAGTTACTTTAACAACAATTATAATATGAAGTGTCTATCAAGTCACTGCCTTTCCTTGAGTCCTAACCCTTTCTCATTACATCTTAATCAAACTTTGCTTATTAAATCATTAACTAATTCACAGCCGACTCGTGTAACAGACAATGAATGTCATCTCGGACCCATATGTTTGCTTAGTCAACTTTTTTTTTTCTTTTTTTTGTAATCGGTCGCTGGTTAGTTCATAATTGGTAAACACTTTTGTTGTTGTTGCTGTTTGGTTCTGGAGAAAATTAATGGAACAAAGAAAACACGTTGGGTCAATATATTAAGATTTTTCTAACATCTACAAGGTCCCTATCACTACACCCACCTGCAGAACCCAATTATTATAACATTTAATCTCAACTCCCCATTCTCTCGATGAAAAGATTGATGGGTATGGATAAACCAGAGGGAACGTTCTTTCAGTATAATGCCAAGTGTATTTTTTTTCTTGGTAACCAAACACAAGTTAAGGTTTGGTCAACTTAAGGTACAGTAGATAGACATCGACACCTCTGCTGTATTTGTTATTTATTGATTGTTACTGTTAAATTAGTAAATAACCATAGAAAAGTTGAATCTGCAAAAAAATAGTTTCAACAACTGGTTATTGTGTGTTTTGGGGCTCTGAATCTGAATATGTGATCAAATGATCATCCAAAAAATAATAAAAACAGGAGCCATAAATTAAGGACAGATAAGAAAAGCTGAAAGCAGGACGGTGTGGGGCGGAGCATCCTAGAAAGAAAGAGATTTTTATGACTGAACTTGCGCAAAAACACGACTGATAACATTTAGATCCAATCACAAAAGAAAAACATCTTATTTTTATGTCTGAACTTGAGCTACTCACTTGTTTATGGTTACACTAAATGGGATTCAACATTTTAATGAGGTTGTTAAGTGACACTAATTGGTACTTTTTTGTTAGGTGTATATACCCTCTTTTTTCCTATAATGAAAACGATTGATTTCCTACTCATAATCAACCCTCATGCCTCATTAACTCTACTAAATTTTTTCAACCATCTATTAAATTTTCGGTTATCATCATTGATCAAGCTTTGTAGTATTAAGATAGATATCTTTATGGTGTCAAAATGAAAAAAAAAAAGAAAAAAGTGTTGGATTCAGACAACGGGAAAATGATGTGTGCATTGGATTTTTTTTAATTTTCTCTTGAAGGATATGCATGCCTTAATTAAATTTCAGTAATTTCTTCTCCTACATTAAGGTAACTATATGGTGTTAAGAATTGGATATCAATGAAAGCAAAATTGATTTCTTGTGGGATTCTAAATGTCCAAGAAAAGAAGAGCAATGATACATGGTTATGCACATTGGAATTGAGTGCCAAAGAAGAAAGGCATGCTTATCTTCACGAGTGGTCCTTGTAATTGACTCCATTGCCTATATGTTTCGAACCTACACACATGCATGTCTTAATGTTTTTGGTGTGATCATGACATGTTTTTTTTATTATACAAAGCACACATATGTTTGATCTTGCTCTAGTTTATAACACTTAGTTTCATTTATATTTTCAAAAAAAGAAGAATGTTCTTTTAAAAAGAAAACAATAATACTCGTATTCGACATGATGGTTAACTTATTCAATCTAGTTAATGGAGTTTCATATCTTGACAGCAATGTATATTATCAATACCAATTTCAATTAAGCAACACAAGCAAATTCAAATTGACTTGGTACTTTGTTGTGCACTTTCTGATTTTGTGTACTTGCTTTTACTAGATATGTAAAATGGGTTGCTATGAGCTGCCATTGTTATACTGATTTGGATTGCTTGTGAAGTTAGGGGTATGGGAAGTGTAAAGGTAAATGTAATGCCACCAGAGGCAAAGAGAAGAGGTGGGCAACCAAACTTTTCTATCCTTCCATAATTAGGGTAGGTATTGCAAGTATAAGCCCTTTTACTTCAATACCACAATTAGTGTGTGATTACATAAAATATAAGAAATTTATTAGTTTATACATCATGTTTGAAAAATAGTGTTTAGAAAGTTGTTAGGCTTTGGTTGTAAGTGATGTGGAAATTGCTATGTTTGTGATTGGTGGGTGGTGACTAATGAAATCATTTCCTTTCAACATGTGTTAATGAATCAATATGTTTGCTTGATCAATCAAAAGTGCAATTTAGTTAAAGCAAAAGGAGGAGAAAGAAAAAAAGTACAATCCAAAGCCAAGCCTTGAACAAGTGGCAAAGGCAAAGAAAAGTTGTCTCCAAGTCATTGTGATTCATGAATCATGCTGCTTCCTTCTTCTCAGCATTAACAGTAGCAAAATGCTTCTCAAAATTCAATCCATAATAATAATTATAAATGACCCTCAACCTCTCCTCATTCTGAATTGTGAGTGTGAAACTCTATTCTAATTTCTAAGAGGACTTTAATTTCTTTTTTTAAAAAAAAGAAAAAAGACTTTTTTTATATTATATTCTCTTGTATTTAACTAAATTAAATATAAAATAACAAAATTTTATTTCAATTATCAGAGTGCGGTCTCGTGTGTTAACAGATTTTTTACCGAATAATATTATTAAAATTTGGAATTATTAGAATTTTAATTCTATTATATTTTACGTCTAGACAAGAGTCTTAGATTAATTTAATTTTACGTAATTATAAGACTTTTTAATTAAATTTGATTATGAGTCTATATATTTCGAATCAAGTAACTAATCTATTTGTGAGAGACTCTTGATGGTACCTTCATCATACGACTGTATTGTCGGAAGTACTCCAGACCTTAATTCCGTTTAATCTAATGCATTTCCTTGTCAAACAAATAATAAATATGAAATAACAAAAAAAATAAACTTGAAATTACCAGTATACTGTCGTTTTGCTTAACGTCTATCCCAAGATTCACTTCACACAACTCAACGGTAGCCACATCACGCTCCTCCTAATCCACTCGCCGCCGCGCATAAGTGCGGCTCACTGAGACACGTTTCGACTCAAATCGCGCGAGTAGTAAGTTCCTCTTCGAGGCCGCGAGTGGAAATGTGGAGAATAAAAATAAATTATGATTAATTTTCGCGAAGCCGAAACAAAAATCCAAAACAGAGGGCAAGGCGACAGTTAAGCTTCCCCAAATCAGAAATCTCGCCCTCAACAGCTCCTCCTCCTCCACCTCTCTCGCCGGCGACTTCGCAACGGTCACTACGACGGTCAGCTTTCCGAATTGAAATTACCTTATAACCAGTCTTCTTCCTTACGATTTCGTCGCTCTGACTGCGGAGCACAGCTCTTTCCAGCTCCTACTTATCTTCTCTTTCTCTGATTTACCTTTTCTTCTGGGGCTCAGCTTGGCTTGCAGATTCTCTTTGCTTTGCCTTTCTCTGAACGAATTAGGGTTTTTAAATTTCCTCCGTTTTTATTGTTTGGTTTTGGAGGAGGTTGAGATGTGAGCTTGGTTTACAATGGTAGCTGCCGTGGCTTGCAATTTGAAACCCAAAACCGCCCCTTAAGAAAGCGGG
>JAYMSW010000409.1:0-23311 GCA_036897725.1 Erodium texanum | reverse complement strand
GACGCTGGCGCCAGCTTGTTGCCAGCCTGGTGCCTGGCTGGGTTATTTTGATAAATAAAAAAAAATCAGATTTTTGTTAATTTAGAGTGATTTATAGGTTTGCATTTTAAGAGTGGTTTGCACCAGAAAGCTCCCATAAATATATATACACTTATTGTAAATAAATTATTTACATATTAAATCATAATTATATAATCTTTAATTTGGTTGTTTGTTATTACTTATTATACATAAAATGATAAAACATAATATATATTCATCATGTGTTAATAAGAACACAATCACAATCTATTTGAGTTGGTAAAAGTGCATATAACTCTATTTTAACCCCTAAGTTGGAGGTTCGAACCGTGTCAGGAACATAATTTTTGAAAAAAAAATTGTTCTTGCATGCTAGGCCCAACCTCGAGCCCGTGATAGTGATAACTGTGACCCAAGCACGCTACCCATACCCGCCCCTCTTGCACCGGGTTACCCGGAAAATCGTACGAGTAGTACCTGGTTCAACGGGGACCGGGGTTAGGTTAGTTGCGATTACCACGGGTTTTTAAAATTTTCGGGTACTGTAGACACCCCTACCTAAAATCATTTACTACATATGAATAGGATCTTGTTCGCGCAGAAAATCAGAGATTAGACATTAAAACACATAAAGATACTAACCCCTACTCGGAAAAGGAGTAGCTTTGTTGCCAAACCCTATTTAGTTTGTTTGTATGGTAGATCGAAAAAAAAGAGAGAAAAATTTAATAGCTAAAAGTATAAAAACATATCCAAGTAAAGTATAAAGGAAAAAAATGATATGATGCGATATTGCACACTATCATTTAGTTATTGCAATTCTTTTTCTGATAGCGAGTTCAAGATAGCACTTACTGAGTGAAAGAAAGAATGAAACTGGCTTCCACTTACAATGTCCTTGACCAAGGGAGTCTACTCCATGGCCACAGAGAGATTAAACATAATGTTAAGGAGATTGGAATTACAAATTAGCACAACCATCTCAATCCATATGTTTCCTCTTTATCGTATTTTCGTCCTCTTTTGGTTGACTACCGGTTCAATATTTTCTGAGCGTTAAAAAATTCTTCCCAGGATAATTAAAGGAATTAATAAAACAAAAACAAAAACGCTTTAAAATACCCAAGGGATTCATTAAAGGAATGTTTCCAATCAAAGTTGTCTATTTTTTTTTTCATATAATACCCCTTTCTTTTTCGCTAAAATTCTCAAGACAACGACTATGGTCTTCAGCTATTCGCCCGCTGCCTTTCCTCAAAATAATGGCATCTTCTTGGGCTTTGGTATGGTTGTCTGACTATGCTCAGAGTATCCAAGATTCTATGTCTTCATGTTCACTGTTTCTTGGAATGGAGTAGCTCGCCTCCTTTTATAGCCTCCATAATTGTTAGGATGGGTCTTCATTTAGGAAGATTAGAGATTAACACGTCGTGATCTGTAATTTGAATTTGAATTGACTGTTTATCAAATTTGATGCATACATCCCAGTTTTGCCTCATCAAGACCTTAATTGACGTGTTGATGTGTTCTCTTGCCTTAGATAGGCTTCGGATGTCTGGGCAAAATGCACCGTCTTGACCAAGCATGGTTAAGGAGGTAGTTCATTTAGTGCCCCGTCTTCTTCGACCATACGTTTTGGTAACCGTCTGGTGGCTTGAGCTCCTCCTTTAAGGCGATATTGTTCGTCATACCAACTGATGAGCCCGTACTAAAACTCATAAAAACGTTCATAACCAACTTAAACAAGAGGTAGATTGGGCATCACGGCATCCAAATGGATGAACCATTTCTAGTTTCATGAGGGGGGGATGAGACATACAATCACACTAGACTTAGAACGATTAAGTAAAGACTATACTCTGCTTTTCTTCCCACAACATGTCCATCCATCTTTTCTACACCCAAAAACTAAATAGAAGGGAGCGAAGTGGCCTTTTATGCCTCGGGGCAGTAGGAAGCAGGTCAGACGCTTAACGGAAAATTAGGTTCAAGACTAAAGGACTTTGATCAGATCAACAATCAAATTCAAATTCCAGATCATGGCAATTCAATCTCTAATCTTCCCTAATCAAGACCCATCATAGCAAATTTGAAGGCTATAAAAGGAGTTGAGATACTACATACCAAAACCATACGGACGAGTTGGTTGGTTTGGTTGTTTCGTCGAGTGTCTTACACCTCAGTATACTTCTTCTATGATCCATGGCCACGCCGCAAGAAACCCCAACCGACTTGTATCCATCGGAGACCGTGGCGGAACGCCACTGATCCGTGGGAGGAGCTAGAATTCGTGGATGGCACCCCTCGAAAGCCCATGTTTGCTAGCGAGGCAAGCATCTCCGTTGATGGTCCCTTTGAAAGTGGTGAAGGCACGATGCTGGTATAACCCGCAATGATGTCAAAACATGCCGGTGAAACTACATAAGGCCGGAAGGGTTGATGGACATTGACACAACTAGGCCATGTTATGGAACATCCATCATCTTACCATCGTCACAACTAGGCCATGTTATGGAGTCCGGAATCATCAAGCCGCCATGGCTATTTGCAAATAGGCGGGTTATCCAAATTTCTTCCTCACTTTCACATACAATCTCAAGTGGTCAAAGATTAATGAAATGCTAGTCTTGATTGGCTAAAAAAACGATCCTAACAGGGTCGACATCGTATATCATGTGTTTAAGATAAAGCTTGACCAACTAATGCATGACCTCAAAAGTGAAAACCAATTCGCCTTTTGGCAAGGTTACCTCAAGTCAACTACACAACCAAAACCACACTGCAAGAGGTTAAACAAATTTCATCATTCCCATGCACACAAACCTTTAAGGTGCCTAACATTTTTTAAACATGCGACTCTTCTTTCATAGATCCTCTTTTTCTTGGAGGCGCTAGCAAAGAACCCTCCAGCCGAATAGATTGCCAGGTGCATCCTGCTAAAATCTTACATCTAATATTAGGCCCCGCTACTTTCGCAGCTGTAACCAGATTCATAATTCACGGACCATGCGGACAGGGTAACCCAAACTCCCCAGGTATGACAAAAGATAGGTGTTCCAAACATTTCCCCAAGTCTACCCACATATATTGTTGATGGGATTCTTGTTTATAAAAGACAAAATAATGGTATGTAGCCTTCATATATCCACTGGCTTTTGCTTGAGATTTAGACAACATTAGCGTACATCTACAGTTCTGTTAGGCACTTCCTGGAACATTTCAGTCTTGGATTCAACTACTGATGGTCTTCTCTCCACAGTATGCACTTCCTGGAACCTTCACTAAAAGCTCATCCTCAGCTTTGTCGTCTTGTTCCTGTAAATAGATAGTATGATGAGTTCAAAACAATTATCATTCTTCCTTCTTCAAACAGATAATGGCATGAGCTGGAGTATCAATGATAACAAATCAAGAGCACTGAAATAAACTATGCATATGATATCATGCAGCTAACATATATCCTCAAGAGTTATATGGTTCCCAATAGTTCCATAAATTACTTAAGTCTGTTCAGCATATACTGTACAGTTTTTAAGTATAAATTCAACTGAAAACATATTTTCTTGAGCTTATGCTGTATACCAAGTTGGGATCCAACCATAATATTTTTTTTTATTGTCCCTCAAAAGCCAAACCTGATGTCCTTGCGAACAAGTAACAACCAAAATGTTGTGTACCGTCAAGTAATCACTGATACAGCTAATCAAAATATGCAGTGCTTTCCAGTCACTGATTTTAGCACCTAAATCCTAATCATATTTGACCACTGCTAAGCAAAATATGAAGTACTTTCCAGCGTCACTGATTTTAGCACCAAAATCCTAATCATATTTGAGCACTGCCTTATTCAAAATGGACAAACAATATATATCATATTTAATGCTAGAAGATTTTACTACATATGTGAGATGAAGAGACGAAGTTACCTTTGAATTGGTCTCAATAAGTTCCTCGTTGTGTCCCTTTCTGAGGCTTGTCATGATGGCTTTGAGGTGTTTCTTAGCTTGGGCTCTTGCTGAGCGTCGTTCACAGCACTGTGCTGCAGTTACCTCTGAATGGCAGGCCACACAAAGAGTTCTCATGTTCTCTAACCTGCATTCACCTAGAGATTCATAAATAGTAGTGATCAGTCTTTTAACATCTGAATCAATTTTAATAATAATAATAAATGCATAAATAATGTTTACTGTGAATCGATATGATCTATAGATGATCCATATTTCTCAGTCATAATATTCTAAATTTTCAAGCAAATGCCTCCCCCAAAAAGAACATAAATCAAATAGGAACATCAATACCTCTTCATGGGCAAACCACAACAAGTTGTAGAGAAGACTTTTTGTACAGTAACACTGACTAGGAAAATACCATTAAACAATCCCCTTCCTAAAAGACTTACCTTTTAGGTTCCTAAATATAACATGACAAATTTTATGCAAACATTCAGCTACTGTAGAAAAAAAAAATCACATACAGATTCTGACAGAAATTGAACTGGTAACTTCATTATAGATTTTCTGAAATGATTCCAGGTTGTAACACTAGCAGAATGGCACTGTTGTTGAAATTTCAGGAACTATTCGTGCACCGAATTTTGATCAGGATTATCATACCTCCACCAAGATAAACAGGAACAATGTGATCTGCATGCCATGCATTCCCTTCAGATGGATCATTCACCAGCTTGTCTAGCCTGAAGAATGCCAAACACCAAAACTGTTAGGTTCTGGGACAATAATTTCCATCTTAGAAGTTAGAAATTCTACATATTGGCATGGAAAATCATAAGCAATAAATATTGTAGTGTAACAAGCAAACAAAAAGGACATTCCACCATAGAAATTCAGAGTCTCTGTAATGTGCTTGGCACATGTCCCAACTTAACGTTTAACAAGGACATGTTTACATTAAAAAAAGAATATCTCTCAATCACTATGTATGCATGCTGAAAAAGTATACTTAAACTAATAGTATATGATACATTTCTCTAAATATAAAAGCTATGCTAACATTTTTACTTACAACGTCTTTTTCAATGCTAACTTCGGTGCTACTTTCTCAATATAAGCCCGTCTTGTACCCAATGATAAAGGTTTCAAGTGTTTCACAAGTTGATGGCAATCCAATCCGCAATTTGTGCACAATCCATGTTCAATTTGAAAAAGTTCCTGAAATCAATTCTTCATTAGTCCTGGCAGTATTACAAGTTCTTTTTAAAAAAGAATCATTCATAGTGTGAGACGGCTAAACAAAAAAGGAAATAAAGATTCAACTTAAAACCTGTCGTAGGAATCTGTTACTAGTTCTAATTCGATATTCTTCATAGCATCCAAGATTACAGAAAAGATCCTCAAAATATTCAGGTGTCCTTGCATTGTTTCCCCTGGAAAAGGACTAATTAGAATAGACTACAGATAATTTCAACAATATATAGTAATGCAGACATACTCGCAAAGTGCATGACAAAGTTTACAGAGTGGTTCATCTGTCACGCTCCAAGCCTGAGTGTATTGTTTCTCCTTTTTCCCATTGCCCCTACCAATAAGGACCTCTTTCCACACTGCATTTGATGGTAAAGGATGACTAATTTCACAGAGAGGGGTAGTCCGCCGCTTGCTACCACCATTCAGTAGCCCCTGTAATTGAATCCCAGAATTGGCATCCAAGGAAAACAGATATATCAGGCAGTGCACACAAAAAATATGAATTAACACTATCTGCTTAAGTCAAAGATAACCACATCGATGGCATGACAGAAAACAAATTGATTGAACAAAAAAAAGGAATTACAGTACATTTAAACATACCCCAGTATTATGGCTAGTGCTTTCCTTCAAGTAGCACAACGCAACTGTTAAAGGAAGCTGTAAAGGCTTTCCTAGTAATTTCCTCTCTTCAATTGGCCTTAGTTGATTCCATTCTTTAAGGAATGTCTGAAGAGCATGCCTACAAGTGGGATTGTCCATGAGAGAAACTGTTTTCTGGTTATCATTGGCACTAGGAAAACTTCCTAACTCAATCTCCTCTGGACGAAAGTTCTCAAAAAGTGGAGTAGGTCTTGAGTCTTTCCCTGGAATACAAGAATACAAGTGGATTCTTCCTGTATATTGGCTGACCTATATGCACGTAAACAGATTCTGATAAATAAAAACAAACATTCTTTTTATTGCTTTCTTCATTCATGCGCAAATAATGTCATACATCAAGGTATCAGAATATTGGATCTTATCAACTATTTGAAGCCTACCTAAAAGTATCCACAAACCTGCACACTTTTCTTTGGCAGGAGAACATGGATATGATATATTAAATTATTTTCCTTTAAAGAAATGCCATAAGATAATGTTAAAGCTCGATCCAACCCAAAAGTTCAAGTTTATGGGTGGAGCCCTCAAGATGCTTACCAAGTGGTCACTAAATCCACATTCTTCCAATATGGACCACTTCACCTCAACTCCTGTGCAGTCCTTGCATGTGGACAAAGAATATATGAAAGGGGAGGGAACACATACAGATTAAAGGCCCAAACCAAGCTTTAGTGCCATGTTAAACTTACGTCAACCCAAAAGCTTAAGTTATTTGGCAGAGTGGAGAGGCCCAACTAGTAACATCAATTAGTAACTGAATTCACATTCTTAATGGTGGGCATTTCTATACTACCCTTTACATGCGAGCCTTGAACATGAACCACAATCATATTAATGGGAGAAACACAATCAAATCACAGGCCCAAACCTAGCTCTTATACCATGTTAATGCCAATACATCCCTAAAGCTCAAGTTGATGGGTAGAGGCCTCAAGATTTTATCAAGTGGTCACTAAATACACATTCTTCAAACATGGGACACTTCAACAGTTAACATAAAATTTTAAACTAAAATTTGACTGAACTTGAAATCAATTACGTGTTAGAGTAGTTTCCAGTAAATTAGGTACTTGTTATCCATGTAAACATACGAGTTTGGCTCCCATGTCTTTCCCATTCCTGGTTTGTTTCTTATAGGTCAATTCCTTGTATATACGGGCCTTTCAATGTACTTGATTATTAGTGGATGATGATATTCCATTGATACAGAGCCAATTCCAATAGACTTCTTGTTGGTAGAACCATCAAAAAGCTTCTCTTTTATTTCAACATGAAACTAACATTTTCAACAAATGTCTTAAGAAAGCTTAAATCTATAAAGAATCTTACACTTGTTGAATATATATTTGATTCACTATCCATATAAAGAAGTTTTACACAAGCAGTCGACTTTGCTTTCGCCGCCTCATTAAAATTTTGAAGGCCATGCCACATACCATTTTACCCACATGCCTATCCCAATTGGAGATAAATCAAATTTTGTCACATGAGAGCCGGTGAAAAGAATCTTAACAGAACCAGTACATCAAACACACAAATAAAAACACTCTAATACTGGTATTTATTAACTTAATAAACAAAAATCTCATTGTATAAACTCTGATAAAATCCAAAAGGCAACAAATGAATATCAAATGTAATGGTTTAGTACCATAATTTTTTAACCAACAAATAAGGACAACCAAGCACATGTTTTACCTCAAACCGCAGACAATTTGCTAGGTCAGAGAAGTTGCAGTCCTGCATTATATGACTAGCAATAAGTACTACATCATTTACAAGACTAAAAGGAGAATGCAATATTTGTAGAGTTGAAATGAGATTAGTCAATCAAATACCTTTTCCAGTTGAACCTTGTCTTCACTACCTACATCCCACTCATTAGAAGACATTCTGCCAGAATTCGTTTCTAGATCTTCAGAAATACATCCTTCTAATGTTTTCTCTCTAGAGTCATTCTCAGTTTCTAGTTCAGATTTATCATTTCCTTTTACAGGTAGCTCACTGTGCAGTTGAAAAGATTGCATGCCTAAAGCTAATCCGGAGTGTGACAACAAGGTTGGTTCAGGAGAGAGTTCACCATTTGATTTTTTCTCCAAGATATGATTTTCACAACTACTATTGTTTTTGCCAGAAGTTTCTAGGTATGATATACCCTCAACCTGCCAACCCAGCTAAAATTAAAAGCAATCTTTCAAGGCATGAGAAACATAACATTATGGATCAAAGTTGGTGTGTATGAAGCGGCAAAACCACTAGAATGTGTCATGCACATGGACATTAAATTATCACATCAAAAACAACTTAGCCATTTTCCCAATGAATTGAGGTAGGCTTCATGCATAGTTTTAAAAAACTCTCAATGCGACAAAATCGCATTGAGGCACTACTGAAGTTTACGCCTTAAGTACATGAGGCTTATGCCTCATATATTGAACAAATTTGATTGTTTCAAAATGCTATTGTGGGCCATATTTTGTTTAGTATAAACTTTTTTAAAAGATGTTTTTGGGGGGTTTTAAAATAATTATTCCTAGCCTTTTAATTTTTTAAAAAAAGATAAACAAAACCTCAAATACCCTAAATATATACACTCACACTACAAGACTCCTTATCTCCCTAAGTAACGGCAACAGTCCTCCCTCATTTCTCTCCATCCTTTCACTCTTTCTTATAGATGCAAATAATAAAATATTTCATTACTAACTTAGTGTGCTTTTATTTTGTTATCGGTGATGATTTTTGTTTTTTAGTTGCTGGATTTTAAGTCAGGAGTGAAGGTGAAAAAAATAACAAAGCCACCGACTGATGATATTTTCAGAATTTTACAAGTTTGTATGAAGTTCTATTTGAAGTTCTATTTTTGTTTGAACTAGATTGATGATATTTTCAGAATTTATTTTTTATTATTCAGCCTTACGCCTAGGGGTGTTTATGGGCAGGTATCCGACCCAACCCGCACTATTTCTAATCCGTCTGCATATGTGTGGGTATTGGAAGTTCAGACTCGCGATCCCCCCATCGGGTCATATTTTAAGTAAGGATTCATCCAATTGAGTCTCAGGCAGATCGATTTGAACCCACAAAAACCGCAAAAACAATCTCAGTCTCTAAACCCTAAAACGCATAATACATTCAACACATGTCTCTCATACTTAGTGGCTTAGATCGCTAGTCAGAGTTGCAAACAACTATGGAGTGACACTCTTAGTGGTTGAGTTGCCTCCATCCCTCGAGTTTGAAGTTAGACAACAACCCCTCATCCGCAAAAGTGAGAAGGAAGACCCTAGCTCTGAGGGAATGGATAGAGACGTTGACGATCTAAGCAACCGACATTTCCTACAAGATGGACTCCACGGACTGGCCCGATCTAGCTACAACGAGAATGCTAAGTGGGAGCCTCTGAATTATACGGGCGTTTTCGAATCCGATGACTAAAGTCAAGGTAGTGTTTCCAGCAACATCTTTAAAGAGGGTCTCCCTCGGAAAACACTGGTTAGCTCGGAGGAAAATGGAGGGGCTGAAACAATGGTTAGGTTACGCATGCTTAGCTCCTATGATGAAAAGACAGTGGTTCTTATTCCAAACCCTATTGATGGTCCGGATGGCTTCATGGACAGCTCTCTCTTGCTTGAAGGAAACGAACCCAAACTTCCAGCCGTTCTTATTGGTTCCTAGAAAGAAGATGGTAGAGAGGATCGGAACACACTCGCCAAACAAATCTGCAAGCCAAAGGTTTGTTATGTTGATTGGAAGGTTGCATACAAAGACCGTGAAAAGGGGATCTGAAAGGGACGGAGGAGGAGAGGTTGATCGCAGTGAGTCACCGAAGGAGGGATTAGAAGGGAGGTCAAACGGCCGAGGAGGGAAAAGGGGGAGAGCATTTTTCATCCGGTAAGCAAGGTTACTATTGTCAATTGTCTCAGTTAGCTCTCTCTTGCTAGAAGGAAACAAACCCAAACTTCCAGCCGTTCTTATTGGTTCCCAGGGACATGATGGTAGAGAGGATCGAACAAATCTGCAAGTCAAAGGTTCATTATGTTGATTGGAAGGTTGCATACAAAGACCGAGAAAATGGGATCTGAAAGGGATGGAGGAGAAGTTGATCCCAGTGAGCCGCCGAAGGAGGAGGGACTAGAAGGGGGGGTCAAGCGGCTGAGGAAGGAAAAGGGGGGAGAGCATTTTTCATCCGGTAAGCAGGGTTACTATTGTCAATTGTTTCAGTTACTCCATTATTGTTCATCACCGTTATTATAAACTTAGTACTTTCCTCTTTATCTGGTCCCTCTACAATTCAATTTTTCTAGGATATGTAGAAGAGAAAGCAACACAAACAATGAAAATTTAAGTACCTGAAAGAGGCATGTTCTACATTTTAAGATGATCTCAGTTAGGAAGTTTATTTGTAGCATATAAGTAATTTTTTGTATTTCAGTTTTTTTTTTTACTGCAAAATGAGAGGCCAAAGCGATGAAAAAACACCAGTTCAACCAAATGATCAGCAGCAGAAGATAGGAGAAATTAAAATGCAAAATACATACTGCTATCTCTTGCACTGAATCATATTTTCCATTCGTTGTAGATGAAACACAGCGCAAGCTCTTGTTTAAATTTTGCCAATGTGACTCATCCACAGTGTCCTGCAATATAACAGGGCCATCATATTGTGAGGAAAGCAGGCATATCACTTATATAACCAGGTTTTATGAGCAATGGAAAGAGAGGAAACAAAAAAAGATGCAAAAAGGAGCCACCTTTGCACAGAAAATGTATATATTGACAGCATTTGTTTGCCCTCTTCGGTGAGCTCTGTCCTCAGCCTTCAAATAAGTCAAGGCACCAGATACACTAAATAACCAGTATTTTATAAACTAAAGGCAAAACACAAAATAATTGGGGAAAAGAAAGTAGACAAGATATATATCAATACTGTTTTCAGTGAAATGGCTAGTTCAGCAAACATTCAGGCAGATATAACAGAAATATAGAATTATGCTTCTTTAGAGGTTCTATCTAACCATAATTACGGAGCTACACTAGAAAGATAATGTTTATAAAGTCCCAATGTCTTATTAATCTAACTAAAGATAAAAGGGATACCATACAGTTTTCAACTCCTCTACAAGAATAGCTCAAGTCTACATTTGTTAGTTTGGTATAGATCGAGTACTTACTTCATGTATAATCATCGCCAAAGAAATGACCATTAAGATACTAGAAATAAATAATAAAAGAACTATGAAATTTAAAAATAGCGGAAATAAAATTGTTAATAAAATAATTAATGTTGACAATCTTTAATTAATTTAAAAAAAAATTATATTTTTAACTTAGGGGAGTTACCAAAACATACCCTTTTGAATTGGTCATGTGCGGAAAACTGCCCTGTAAAAAAAAGTGTGCTAATGCGCCTTATGTTTTGACCTCAATCGCCTATTAGATTTCTTCGCGTTTTAAAATGAAATGACTATTTTACTCCTCTTCTATTCAAAAAAAATAACTTTGCCATCAAAGAATGAATTAAAAAATAAATAAAATAAAAATCTAAAAACATAAAATCATTTGAAAATAATTAAGACTAAAAAAATAAGATGGTGACGTCACCATCCCCTATACGCAGAACAAGCTCGGTAGACTAGGAACTGGCTCCGACCACCTTCAACGACCTTCGACCGACGACCTCCGACCCAGCTTTAAAGTCCTTTGATTCATTGATTTGAGAACACACCAGGCCTTCAAGATCATCTCCTTCAATTCAGATATGAGAGCACGCCGATGGAGTTCGTTCAAGCCCATCTCCGTCGATTCACAAGGTGTGCGTGACAAATCGACTACGGCAAATGAACTTCAGATCCAGAAATGACGAACCAATTCTAACAAATGGGCGACGGCTTTGTCTTCTAGGAGACTGAAGCGTGTTCAGAAGCTAGCCTACAACAAACAAAGGCGTCTGGAGCAAACTCGTCGTCTCTGTCAAATTGATTCCCGACACACTGCGTCGTCGACAGGGCTGCAGAAGCAAGTCGGCTTGGTTGTGACGGGAGACATGAGCACGTCGAAGATGACGAAGACAACAAAGCAAGAAATGACAAAGAGATGGTAAAGACGTCACTTCCCTTTTTGTTGTTTTTATATATTATTTTATAATTATATATTGTTATTTACTATTTCATAATTGTTTATTTATTATTCGGGTAAATATGTCATTTAGGAAAGAAAGTAGAATATTCTGTCTACTTCGATGGAAGATTATGTTATTTTCCATCCATTTTAACGGAACTACAAGTTTTTTACTATGGTCAAAACATAAGGCACATTAACGTACATTTGTTCACATGAGAGTTTTCCACACGTGACCAATTCAAAAGGATGTGTTTTGGTAATTCCCCTTTTTAATTTGGTAAAATTGTTATCTTTCAAATAGTCTATGAGCAAAATAGTCAATTTTGTTTAGAAACTAAAAGAGATAAAATTGTGCAGTGTCCATCCATTTTAATGGAAATACAAGTTTTCGACTGTGGTCGAAAACATAAGACACATTAACACACATTTTTTCACACGAGAGTTTCCGACACGTGACCAATCCAAAAGGATGCATTTTGATAATTCCCCTTTTTAATTTGGTAAAATCGTTATCTTTCAAATAGTCCATGCGTAAAATAGTAAATTTTGTTTAGAAACTAACACAGATATAACTGTGCAGTGTTCGTAAGGGGTGGCTGCATAACTAGAAATAATGACAGACTACACTCCCCAATAAAAGCAACGAAAAAGGGAAGGTTAGATGAATTTTGTAATGACATCCTTTTCCTAACGTTAAACTTTACGGAACTGAATAAATAAGCAGTGCAAAAATATTCCCAGAGAAATAAACTGTAAATTTTCTGCATAATTGAACAGTAGCAATTAATTTAAATTTTAAGGATTCATTGGACCTGAAGCATCAATGACGGCGACTGAGGTAGCTCCAAGAACACAACATGCTGTGCTGATGAGAAATCAAGTCCAACACCCCCAGCAGTAATGCCAATTATTGCAATCTTAACCTGATGAAGAATAAAACATAGATGTGTTCTTATAAGGAAAATGGTCAAAATGGTATCAAAACCAGTAGGAAGTCAATGATTTAGTCCCTGAACTTTTCACAAATGGGCCAAAATAGTCCTTGCTGTCAATGGCTTATTATTGACGCTGGCATGCCACTGGTGCAAAAATAATAATTAAGAATTAAATTTTTATGTGGTGCTGATGTGAATTTTTTTTTCTTATTCAACATATACACACACATGTGGTTCAGATGTCAGCAGAGCTAATGATCAAACTATCTTTCGCGAATCGCGATAAGGACCATTTCCCCTTATTGTACAGACAAGAACAAGATCCAGGGAGGTGGACTATGCTATAATGTGTGAAACAGTCCCAAAGCTAAAATACATATATGGACTCAAACTATATAAAATCTAGACACGAGAGCACACATGTACATGTTATTTCATAACTTTGGGAAATTTATTTTATGCTACATGTACCAATGATGCACAAGGAAGCCTCAACATGCTTATGAAGTGGTCACTAAATCTACATTCTTCCAATGTGGGAAACTTCAACATAAATAAAGCAGCACTTCGAAAAAGACAAAAAAAATAGAATACTTGGTACTGAACCGATAATTAGACACTAACCTCAGATGATGATTGGAAGGACTGTACAGCTGATTGTCTATCTCTGGCAAGTGAATTTCCATCAATCCGGACGAAACGAATCCCTTTCTCACATAGAAACTCCTGTTTCATTCAAATAACAGTGCAGATTTAGGAGTATATAAAATTAATTGAGCATTTAACCAGCATGAACTATGAAGCTTGTAAGTTTCCAATATAACATATAGTATGGCTAACTCAAGGGGATTAGGGTTGGAGATTGGATATTTGAACTTGACAAAAGGCACCCAGGTGATTTCCTAAGACAGAAATCACTATAACTAAACCGCAAAAAAAGGAAGGATAAAGTGATGATCCATCTAGTTTACTGGAAGCACAGATCTAAACAGAACCTTACCTGCACACCATCAAGAACTTTAAGATGATGGGCAAATATTATCATCTTGTGAGAACTGGGGTTCAAATCCAACTCTTCTGCACCATATCCTTCTGCAAGTAGTGGGTGAAGGGAAATCCATTCACGAAACCCACTGAGCTTTGCAATGCCTAATTCTTGGTGGGAAAGCTTTTCTGACCTGATATAAACCTCACACTCTGAAAGCAAAGTGGGAAAACACTATCATTCTATACGTATAAAAAGTAAACTCGTGCAATGCCAGTTTATCAATTACTCAATAGATGACAATGAAAACTTGACACATCAGAATCTACTACAGTATCAAAATGTATGCCATAAAATATATGTTTTGCCATAACATAGATCAAAGCATGAGAACATAGAGGCATCACAGCCTTTACCATATGTTGTAAATCAGTTTGTGCTTGTACTGTTTTCATGTTCTTCAATTTCTCTATAAAGAAGATAAAACCCTCTTGATAACAAATTCCTTTGTGCATATATATTGAGGCATAGAACCATTGTCCTAACATGTAAAAATTGTGATGTATTACATATTCAATTAATCTCCCCAAATTATCATATACAATTACCAGTAATTACTCGAGAGTCAAATACATAATTCAAAATGGGAAGATCTCTACACAAACATCAGAATGTAATCCTTATGGTGTCATTTTATCTAACAATATATTCTGCTTGCCAAAATAACCTGGGGCAGTTCATATTTCCATTTTACTGACTTCAATTTGCTTTTGGGAAGGGGAGAGAGAATGTCGAAATGAATCCAAGCATGCATAAGATCTCTCCTTTCCATGAACTTATTCGACATTATATCTGTGTCGCTAATTTGCATAAAGTTGGTAAGTGAAAATCATAACAAATTGACGAGTATCTATGGCATCATTCGAGAAAATGGTATATTACCATCATATTCAGGTTCGTTTGAATTCTCTGAAGCGTCTTGCACAGCATTTTTCATCCCAGCAACAGTAACCTTTGCAGAAACAATATCAGATCTTTTCAACAACAGCCTTATAATTTGCCGGCGTTTGGGTGGTAACTCTTGCAACACATTTCCCTTTAGACGTCTTATCTATGATTAAAAAAATCATGTAATGATCAACTAAGTAAAACACAAGGAATGAAGAAACAAATTACTAAATAAAGCAAGGGTCCCACGTTTCAGCCCCGTTCCTACCCACCAGGATAAGATATCACCGTCCTTATATATCAAGAACTACGAAATAAGTACATTTATAGAGTGTCCAACTTTAATCCAACCTAAAACCTTAGGCTTAAACTCGAGAACACAACTAGTATATCAAGTGATCTCAGTCTCTGCATATATTTAATGGGGACACTTCAGCACTCTCCTCATGTTTAAACTGGCTGTCCATGTCAAGAATTGCACCCAAGGCTAAAAGTGGCACAATCATTGTTATGTTTTACTCCGACCTAAAAGCTTAAGTTCATAAGCAAAGATACCAAGTAGTACATGGAGCAGTCTTAAACTTAACATAATTTAATGTGGGATACTTCAGCATGTAAACCAATAATAGATTAATAATAATAATCTTTCTTTAGTAGTTTGCATCATGAAACCTTAAACCTGCCTCTTTGCTGGCAAACAAAACCTTGAGTGCCCAAAAATAGCCCCACAAATAATGGTAGGAGAATCTATGAATGGTATAGGTCTGATGGGCCAAGTAGAAAAAGCGTTTGACATTAGGAGTTTAGGACTACACTTACACTGGGAACATATTCATATATTGTGTATCATGGTTAAGCCAAGAAAAATAGTTGATAATTGTAAGTATTAAATGATAACAACTCTTCAAATGGTTTTGAGAAGATTACATCATATAGCTAATAATTTCGCATTGCATGTACAGCAAATTATTAACAGATCAACTCAGAAAATAGTGAGCAT
Organism: Erodium texanum; assembly: GCA_036897725.1. Taxonomy (NCBI): domain Eukaryota; kingdom Viridiplantae; phylum Streptophyta; class Magnoliopsida; order Geraniales; family Geraniaceae; genus Erodium; species Erodium texanum. The sequence continues at coordinate 7,432 of JAYMSW010000409.1, read as the reverse complement.
GGGCAATAACAATCACACTTGTTCAGTTGTTCCGAACAATAATTACTTCTTCATTTGCTAAAGTTTAAATATATATATGTATATATATATATATATATATACTACATGTTTGGTTCGGGTACTAAAAGTAAAAGTAAAAATATAATGAAATTAGTATTCTTATATTTTAGGCATTCCAAAGTATTGGTGTAAGATGGGCACCCATTGTACAAGAGGCTACATCCAAGTTAAAGACTGGGGGACGGAAAAGGCTACATCTCATTATTGTGTAGTCCACCCTTGAAGCAAATAAATAAATTTGTGGAAGATGTTTAACACTAAAACTCCAAGTGGAGTGAGAGAGTAATAAAGGGTCACCATCATATATGATAGCATCAAACTGTTGCCGAGATCATGGCAACAGCATGTTTCAACCAAGATATGTATGCATACACGATTCACCACATACTCTACTGAATATATTAAGAAAAAGAGCACACCATGACAGTTCGCTTAAGTAAGACATTCAGCTCCTCTAAGCGGATGCCCTTTGAGAAATCCTGCAGAAATGATTTGAACATCTATCAGAAAAGGCAGATGGCAGTTGAAGGCATAGGACCTCTTTCAATTTTTTTTTTTCTTTTTCAAGTAAAAAGATGGTGATAGAACACATCAATTATACAATCATATAACACTAACAGTATTATCAGTAACAATCATATAATGCCTCTCCCTTCCCGGCGCACAACAAAAGGTATACTGGTATCTTTCAATTATATCAACAAAAAGAATCTACAAGCAATTTTTTTCTTCATATTTTTGCATTATACAAGTTAGATTTCAGAATACAATTAAACAATTTTTTAGGCTTTGGTGTAGCGTGCCAATGAGGGAACTCAACAAAAGACAACATAATAAATATTCATATCCCATCTGATAGACCAAAGTGTCTTTCCACCAATACAGCAAAAGATACCTGGAAAATATTCCCTTGACCAATCCGAGATTTGACATTACAGTAAGTTTTTGCAAACTCATACTTGGTCTTTCCCAGCAAGCCAGGCCTATACAACACAAGTAATCTTGAAGATTCAGGAAAAACTGAGAGCAAAACAATCAGAATTATAGTTAATTACATAGAAGCTGGATTAAAGAAAACTTGCCACAACATATTTATCTGATGAAAGATGTCATAAGGCCTATTATCACCTAGGAAAATATTCAAATGATATATTAGAATGCCTTCAAAGCAAAACAGGCACACCAAAAAAATAGAGAACATTTGCATTCTTGTCAACAGAAATGAAATGCAAAGCAGCTATTTAGTTGTACCCATCTGAACTACAACCTGGACAAAGATGGTGTCCCTGATAGTAGAACAATGCGCTTGATCTTCATTGCCACGTCAAGGACAGCTTTTATCTGTTAATTCAACTCATTAAGAAAAAATAGCAAGGAAGCTGTTTCGAAAAGGAAAGTAAGACAGACCTACGATTAAAAAAAAAGCTAGTACAAACAAAAAGAAAATAGACAATACATGATGCATCCTGCTATTTAACTTGTTTACACGATTTGATAATATTTACCCAGTCATCACAGAAAAAATGCTTACTTGAAGACATGCATAAACTGAATTCAAGCAACAATATAATCTCACCAACAGAGTTTATAGGGTTTGTAGTCAATTTAGTTTGTTATATTTAAGCAAATTGCATGCACCTTTAAAGTGTTATTTTTGAATTACAAGTAATGTTTTATAAAAATACAATGATTTGAAATTGTCTAGTATATGAGACAACAATCATTTTTAAATACGATGTGTTGAATAAATTTAAGAAAACTTACTGATATGAATTATTGTTTCTGTTGAGTTCTAAAAATATAATGTATTATTGATTGTAAAATTGATTCTTCTTTCAATACAATGAGAACATCCCTTTATATAGGGATTAACTATATGCTAAATAGGAAATATATTAATACTAAGCAACATAGACATAGGAAAAGCTAATAGGAAACTAGGAATAGGAAATACTTGTAATAGGAAATAAACTAAACTCTAACACTCCCCCTCACGTGCAAGCCGGATAACGAATCCTGAACGTGGAGTGAAAATAAATTCCAACTCCATGTAGCGTCACCACTATGTTGTAGTTGCCGAAGAACTTTTTTTTTAATAATTCAGCACTCCCCCTTACGTGTAGGACTGAACATCTATACGTGTACCATAGCAGGACTAGACATCTGCATATGGGCCATAGCAAGACTGCATATCTACTTATGGGCTTAAAAATAAATATAGGGTGGAGGTGACAAATGTGATAATACCCAATAACGGCTTTCAAAAGCCTAAGACGATCTGCAGCCATTGGCTCATACCCTGATTTTACGGACGCACAATTCAGCTTTGAACAATTACATCACATGGGTGCAAAATATCTTCACGCAAGTCGCATAGCGACGATGCAAAACTTTTTCAAGCAACTACGTTGGTGCAGCAGAACTTCTTCAAGGAAGCACAACAAAGGTGCCAAGTGCCAACTATGCTGATTTTACGGACGCCCAAGAATTTGTAATGTTTTTTGGAAAATCACCAAAACCCTAAAAGCAGGACGGAGGCGGACAGAACCTAGACATGACCGTCAACGCAGGCTGGTGAACAGTACTGAATAAACAGTGTTGGTGAACAGTATCGAGATAACGGAGTCCCATGAACAGCAATCGAGATGAATAGTATCTCGATGAACAGTGATGAACAAAAAATAAAGAAATCAGAACAATAAGGCCTTGCCCACCCGCTAAACAATATATTAGCGAGTGGGCAAAACAACAACTCACTAAATCTAACCTAGGATCAACCAGGCTCTGATACCATGTTGAATTCTAAAATAAGTTTTATTATTGATTGATAACTTGGTTGATTCTTGTTTCAATACAATAAGAACATCCCTTTATATAGGGATTAATTTTATCCTAAATAAGAAATATATTAATATTAAGCAACATAGAAATAGGAAACTAGGAATAGGAAATACTTGTAATAGGAAATAAACTAAACTCTAGTTTTTTTTAAGGGTAATTAAACCACCCAAGTTCAACCAATGATGGTTAGAAGTACCAGCACCTTCAATAGTAACATTGTACTCATGTGCAACAGGCAGGTAAATGAATTGACACAAATAAGAAAAGTGCTACAGTCCTTTTTCTGGACCAACTGATGTGGCACTACTATGTGAAATAGTGTCCAGCATCCGTATTCATATTCTTACCATAGTAGTAGGACATCCCTATTTATAGATGGGTGACAAATTCAATCTAGACAACATTGCTACAAAAATAAAGTACACATAATTGTTCCTAATCAAGTACATTAATCACTATGTCTGTGCATAAGTGAAAGCAAACAACAAAACCTCCACAACACGGTATCCACAATGCTTGGCAGCCACATGAGCAAGAGTAGTCTTCCCAAGCCCTGGAGGACCACAAAGTAAGAGGATCTGCCAATGATCAAAATATAATCACACTGTAATAATCCTTAACTGGTACAACAACCTAGAATAATTTCTTTGGTGTGAGGCAAGATTCCAGATGGCAACATTGAACTAATAAACTCACAAGTATAAGTACAACCATATAAGATCATATAAGGTGCCTACAAGAATAATCAGTTCAAGATGTTATGACTGCATGATAAATGCAACCATGCAAAATACACATATAAGAAAGAAGAAACGGTGACATCTATTTGTTTGTTTTGAGAAAATAAAAGCTGCATTACAAGGACAAAAACGAGAGTCCCCAAGGAGGCACCCCGATGGTTCATGCATCACCTCTTCATCTTGGAGACTGGGTTCGATCCCATTGGATGGGATGAGGAGGGAATAGGAGTAGATTAGGAATTATGTTAGTAGTTGATTAAAAAAGAAAATCACTAATTATTACACCTGGAGAAAACAAACCCAATCATTACACCTGGAGAACTACTAAATGAAGCAAGCTATAAGTTATCCACCTCAACTATTTATGGACTTAAAATATATGCGCAACTGACACATCATTAATTAATTTTTTCTGGTTACAATATTGTCTACAAATAAATAAAAGAAAATCCCAACTCCTGTAACATTTTATATCCATCATCTTGACTAGTGACCATATTAAACGCTACATGCATCAAGTACTCACAATAAATGACAAATTACAGAGAAGATGGCAGTGGATACTCAAAATTGAGCTAAAAAGGTTGCAGTAATATTAATACTAAGTGCATTACACCATCCTATTCATAATATATCCGAATTAAGAAGAACATCAAGAGGAGTATTTTATTGCCAGACATCGTGGCAAGGCAATGTTACATCGAAAGTTAGAAACTGAATTCAATTCAAAGGAAACTTAGTAAAACAAGTAAATTGTATCCTTCAAAAGTTTATGGAATTATGCATTGAAGTAGAATACATGCAATTATTGCTAGGCAAAAGCAAGAGATTATATATGCAACTCAAAAGATTGTGTTTCAAATTTCAGAGTTCTTATTGCTGACCTTCTGTTCTGGTGGACCAGTAAGCCTTGATTTTTTATTCAAGAAATCATGAATGTCTTTTGTACTGCTATTTTCACGACCCAAACCATCAGAATCTCTAAAAGTTTCATTACGGCGCTGTCTGAATCCAGTGCTCTTCCTTGCAAAATTTGTGTCCGAGACTTTTTGATGTTGAGATATTGAAGAATGTCGTCTCAAAGCAGAAAAAACATCCTCTGACGTACTCCTAATTTCAGATCCAAAAACACAAGAATCCCATTGTTTCAACCATAAAAGGACCTACATCAGGGCAACCATCAAGAATAAGTAATGATGGTGGTAGTTGAAGTCAATGGTAGCACTACAAATGGTTAGTCCTCTTTGGATGAAAAGAACCTCAGAATTGCTATATGTACCTCACGGTTGGTTTGTTCATCACTAAGAAGGTCAGTGAATGAATTGGGAGCATATTTATCCACCCAAAGTTGTTTATGCATGACAGGTTCTTCTGGGAGAACATCATCACTATGAGCGCCAGTACTAGCTTGCAAGGCCTTCAGCATTACAAATTTAGTTATAACTAGTAAGATAAAGGTTCAAACAAAATCTAGCCAACAAACAATTTCAAAATTCTTCCCGTAGCAACTAAATTCAGCATAGCATGCCAAATACCCGACAAAAATAAAGATCAGTTTCCACTTTCAATACAGAACGAAGAAATGCTAAACTATAAAGTTATCTTATAGATTTATACAACTTGCACACAAAAAAGTAAGAGAGAAGTCTCACAGCTCATTTACTACATATACATACCTTTGTAAAAGCCTCTTTCTCCACTTTTTGCAGTAGTGCATTGATAGGTTCCAAAATAAGACCTGCAATGGACAGTCAAACTATCAAGTTGAATACATGGATTACTCAATAATCAATATATCAGTTGTACTTTTTCAAATGGAAGTAACATATAAATCTTGTTTGATGGTACAACATCATGTCAGATTTAGCAACCCCGTAGTGTTCATTTTTGACAGATATGGCTCAAGCTCTACTTTAGAAAAACACAGTTGGAAATTGTAAATCAACTTCAGAAGGAAAAAAAAAACATGCTGAATAATACAAGTGAGATCTCCTGTCAAAATGTTAGTTTGTATACAACCAACCTGAATTCCTAGATCTACAACATTACAGTTCCTAAGTCATGCATTTCTCTTGACAAGTCAGTCATAATAACTCCTGTTTTCCTTTCCAAAACAATGAATTAATGTAAACAAGCAATTAAGCTTTCTGCCCAAAAACTAGTACTGACTGAAGTTTCAAGGCATAAAACTTTTGCTCAAGCCTGAATTACCAGAATCATATGCTCTATGTGTGTATCCATGATGCTCCAATGTGTTACCCATTGTTAGGATAAAAAAAAACGTTATTGCTAAAATTAAACCTATCGAAAACTCAAAGCACTATGTTTTCTCGATTCCTTAAGTTTTGGAAGCACTTCCTTCACTATAAATGACATGATCAAGTTTCAATTTGGTAACATTATAGTAAGCCAATACAAGGCAATTTTAATTCTCGACATCTTACATAAGAAATCACTGGCGCCTGTTCACTTAACCTCTTACATAGTAGACATTATTAGTTGGTTTTAGTAACGGCGAACAGTTCCAATTCATGAGGGAACTTTTCTGCACATCTTTTTCTTTCAAAATGCTGTTTTCCGTTCGTGAGCAATTCATGAGGGTACTTTTCAGCATTTTCCCCAAAATAAAATTAACAGAAGGTGAGAAATGGATTACCTTTGTCACAGCATGAAGACTATATATAGTACTACAAACTACAACCATTTAATTAATATATGGGTCTGGGTAACAATTTCCTGCCTATAATGTCAGCTAAACTAAACTTCTGCCCCTAATAGAATTTACATCTGCTTGTGTGTCTACTAGCTCAACCCTTGCTAAGAAATGTAACAATCGACAATTGAAATAGAAATTGAAGGTAACTAATACTCTGAGTTCATGAAATGTCATATAAATGGACATCAAATTGTGCAAACTGTCTTTGATCATATTTTCCAAATCTCCAACAAAAATAATTCTGAAAATGAAGGGAAAAGGACAAGTTTCCTACCATTTGACTGCCCACGCATATCCGATTTCCTCGAACGCGTTTCCTCCGCAAGCATACATATCTTCGAGTAAACTCTTTCTCCGCCGCTGGGGGCTGTAACCGGGAAATAATCTCCGTCAATCTCTGACGCGTACCTCGACACAATTTTCTCCTCGACCACACCAACATTCTCCACCGGCAGCGGCGGTGGTGAGTACCGGAGCCAGTCCTTGTCACAGTCCTCGGCTGCACCATCGGCGGTCCTGGTCCGCTTCTCCTCCGAAGGCACCGGATCGTCGTCATCCGCCTCATCAGGACCGTCCGTTCGGAGGCGTTTTTGGCCGTTGATTTGGGTTTCGGTGAACTGTGGTGATTTCGGTGGTGATTGTGGCTGCGGCCTCTGCTGCTGCTGCTCGTCCTCTTCTTCTTCGAACTCGTGAGGGTAAAGATCGACCGGGTCGAGGTCTAGGTCTTCCTCGGGGAAGCAAGAGTTCGATTCAAGCCACTCGAGCTCATCCGGTTCGGGGATATCCATGTCCATTGCGATTTGTTGTGTAGCAGTGACTGACCGGTAAGATTTTTCATCCAAACTTTCAGAGAAAGAGATGGATTTTGGGGTCACTGATTCGCTGCTCGGTAAAGTTTTGGCGGGAAAATGGAAGGGAAGAAGACGAAATAGGGGTAGGGTTCACCTAATTCCCATATTACCCTCAAACAATTGTTAATGGGCCAACAATAATGGGTAATTTAACGAAGGCCAATTTACATGTCAGTGACTTGTAATATCATGCTTTTACAAGTTCCTATCTTAAGCCATTCGTT
>JAYMSW010000408.1:0-23321 GCA_036897725.1 Erodium texanum | reverse complement strand
GGGAGTGTCCAGAAGCCAAAATATGAAATTGCGTTTGCCGGGAGTCGAACCCGGGTCTATTGCTTGGAAGGCAATTATCCTAACCGTTGGACTACAAACGCTATGTGACAGCTTTCTTAATATCTTATTATTGTTATTTTTAACTCAGATCAAATCGAATGAACCCATTGGACCTGGATATGGGCCATGAAAACGGGCCTGGCCTTCCCGTATCTGTAAATTAGTAATTGCATTCATTTCCAGATATATTTTTGGGAAATTATTAATATCCGAAACCATACCTGAACTGAATTTATCAGCTCCGCCCACGTTTCTCTCCGATGGCCACCGTCAAGCTCCCTTCACTGTACACAATTTCCTGCTCTCTCCGGTTACTTACTTTTCATTCTCCTCAAAATACGCCTAAGCTTTCCTTCTATTCCCACCTTGCGCCCTCTTTCCCTTCCCTGTCCTCAAAACCCAGCAGCAGCAGCACAATTAGTCTCCGTTCCTCATTCGTCGCCGTTTCTGCTCTCAAGAGCTTGTCCGAGACGGAGCTGGCCTCTGTTCCGGAGGTATCTGAGGAAATCCCCGAGAAATTTCCGTTAGTTCCCGGGGTTTACGCCGTTTTTGACAAAAATGGCGATCTCCAGTTCATCGGCATCACGCGGAACATTGCTGCAAGCGTTCTCGCTCACCAGCAAGCTCTTCCGGAACTTTGCTGCTCCGTCAAGGTATGTGTCGGAATGCTGGATCTGCGAATTTCATTTCATCTTGCTTTGCTTGGAATGTAGTTTTTTCTGTTTGTTTCCCTGGAAATTTTATGCTCATTTCAAATTGGTAAAGAAACGGGTGTTTTGACACTGTACTAGATATGCATAATTCATTAATCATGGCGATGACCACAGCGACTATCCGTGTATTTGAATGGGAATTCCATTTGTTCTTATAGAAGTATAGGATAAGATTCGGTGCATTGGATTGGGAAACCTCATTGTGCTCCTTGACCCGTGTCAGGAAATAATGTTGCAATGAACTGTGCAGGCTTAAGATCTTGAGAGTGATTGGATTGTTTGATAATAGTTTGGATGTTGTAGTTTCTGTTTGTTTCCCTTGAAGTCACTATGTTTTGATGCTGCACTACATTTGTTTGATTAAGTGATGATGATGAGGGTGTGCATGTCTGTCTTACAAACATCATTCATCTTTCTTCAATAAGATTAGATGATTGAAATGACCTCATTGTGCTCCTTGATCTGTCTCTGCAAATTAGATGATCGTAATTTGGTTGTTTGACATGGTCAAAGAGAGGCTGGGTGGTCAAGAAATAATCTGCATTAGCATTATGCATATCAATTATGAGTTATGGCTCTGATCCACCCAATGCAATCCTTTTTGATGGTTTGACATATTAACGGTATTTTTTTTGTTGGAGTGTTTCAATTAAAGTTATCATTGTGGATATCTCTTGCAGCATTACCACTGTGTTATAAAGGCAAACTCTTTGTTGACTCACTGGCCTCTTTGCTTTATTCAACGTTTAAACTACATCACCTCATCCTTTATGAATAGTAGACCTAACATCTTGAACTCATCAAACACTAAGCCTAGTTGACACTGTATTGTGAAGTTCTTTAGCTTTAGACAATTTAGCTGAAAACATTGTTATCAGGAACTCAAGGTGATGCACTATATCCAAAGACCAAAGGGCTAGTGAATAAGTACTCACTCAGACCCTAGCAGCTCTCAGATTTATCTAGGTGAGCCTTGATGTTTATATTTTGTTGCTTAGCTAGCCTTCATAGGATAAATATTAGCATTTGGTAGATTGCATGCAAGATGTATGTAGTTTTTATGAGGTTCATAGTAAGGATTTTAATTGTTCTTAAAGATATTTATTCAGAAAGAGAAGGTACTCAGATTTTCTTTGTAACGAGGAAATGTGCATAACCCCTTTTCAGCTCCCTGTAAATATGCACAATTGTTTGCTTACCTGATAAATATATTACATTTTGCAACAATTACCAGATAGAATCATATGTTTTGTTTTTGTTTTGAAAATCATGGCAGGTTGAGGTAGTAGATGAACCAGACAGAGCAGCCCTAACCCAAGCATGGAAATCTTGGATGGAAGAGCACATAAAAGAAACCGGTAAGGTCCCACCTGGAAACGAATCAGGGAACACCACTTGGGTCCGCCAGCCACCCAAGAAGAAACCCGATCTGCGCTTGACACCTGGTCGCCATGTCCAGCTCACGGTCCAACTAGAGGAACTCATTGACCAGTTGGTGAAGGAGAACAAGGTTGTGGCATTCATCAAGGGCTCAAGAAGCGCTCCACAGTGTGGGTTCTCCCAGAGGGTGGTTGGGATTCTTGAGAGTGAAGGTGTGGATTATGAGAGCGTTGATGTGCTCGATGAAGAGTATAATAATGGATTGAGAGAGACATTGAAGAAGTACAGTAACTGGCCCACGTTCCCACAGGTTTTTGTGAATGGAGAATTGATTGGAGGGTGTGACATACTGTCCTCCATGCATGAGAAGGGTGAGCTTGCCAGTATTTTCAAGAAGTGAGTGCTTGTAGTTTTCACTTTCAGCTGTTGGTGTATCTGTTTTGTAGAGAATTGATGGAATGAGACTGTATTGCCGGGTTGATGTTAGGCATTTGATTCACTGCCCTTTCAAGTTTCAAATGGCTACATATTGAAAAATGGTGAATGTGTAGGAGATAATTGATACAGTATAATGATGCATTTCTTGTTTGAACTACGTTAATAAAGCATTAGTATTGGGTATATATCCCAATCTGTACTGAAAACCATAGTATAATTTCCTTTCTTGCATTGAGATAATGGTAGATGTAAGACATTTTTATTAACACCGCGCTAACACTTTTTTGTATCTATTTATTACGGTTTTTTGGATTCCAGCATCGATAAAAGAAAATGGTGCCGGTTTTTGACAGATATAGGTGGGCATTCAACTAATTGATCGATTATTATTGATTTTTATAACCTAATTAAAATATAGATTGTCAAAATTTACTAACCTAGTTGGATTTTTTTCATTTTACTGACCGGATTGGATTAACCGGAATTATGTCGATTCGATTACTAATTGAAATAATCAATTTTAATTCCTTAATTGAACAAAATATAAAATTTACGTTTAACACAATATTATACTTCTTTTACAAACCAAAAAACGTGTTATTCATAAGATACCATTGATTTGATTATTACCCATCAGGGCTAGCCCAATGGTTAAGGGAGTTATTTCTCTTAACCACCAGAGAGATCGAATCCGGGTAGGGATAGTAATGTTACCATTTGAGTTATTTGTATTGTTTGTCTTACGTTATCCCATGTGTGTATCCTGATGCGTTGTTGGTCTGATCTGGTTGTTAGACGGTACACGTGCTATACTCATTCAATGTTGACTGTAAAAATTGTTACTCCCACCAAGTTTGGAGTATGTAATATTACTATCTTACCTAGTACAATCTTGAATATATGTATTTTCATGATTACATATAATATAAGTGACAAAATTTTCAAACAAAAAATTGCTTATTCACATGCATGTGGATAATAAATTCAATTTAAAGCTTATTAAAGTAGTTTTTAACATATTGAATTTGTTAAAAACAATGATAAATCTTCAATTTATTACCATCAATAATTCAATATACGAGACCCTCTACGTACTAATGGATGTCACATATATTAAATTATTCAAAATATTAAATATATTATTATTTTATAGTATTTTAGATTTGTTATATTTCACGATTATAACTTAAGAGAAAATAATAATAACAATTATGTATTATCGAGGATTATATGTAAGGACAAAAATTATGACATGTATGTATTGTGATTTTGTTCGCCACATATATTTCGACGTTTTATTTATTACATTTCTGAAATTAGATTTACGGAACGAATTCCACCATTGCACGAAGCGCGTTGCAACCCACTAATTGGTATTTAAAGGTAAAACAGTGCACACGATTTCTAAAAATATAGAATAGATAATCACTAAATTTGAAAATGAGGTTGATCACAAAAGAAAAATCCGAACTTTATGGGGAACCTAATGATATGTCCTTAATCCAACAGGGGTGAGGTTCGGGTGAATGTCTTGGTAATAGCTTCATTACCATTTCTAAACTAGGAAGAATATTTCTTGAGAGAAGAAAATATAAGAATATTTTATTTTAAGACGTTATACTTTTACATTTTGAAATAATATATATAGAGTCGACTTCTAAAAAAGGTAGGAACAATGGTGGCTTTCGATGTGGTGACTTTGGATGGTAATTAATTCTATTATTGAAGAGGCAGAAAAGAAAGGAGGTCTATAGATAATGTGGCTTCCGATGATATTTAAATTAATTTTTAATTCAAATTGAAATAAAATGAAATTCAAATTAAATGACTTTATTTTTTTCTTTCTTGAATTCAAATTTAAATTTAAACAAACTTTTGTCAAGTTTGATATAATGATTCCTCTCTATATATACGAGATACCATCCTCTCCATATATTTTATTCATTTTCTTCTTCTTCTAAAACTCTACCTACTATCATTTGATACAAGTGGCCCCCTCTTTGTTGGCCAACTCCTTTACCTTCTTTTTGTGAAATTTATTCCTTACGTAACATCCTCCTCTTGAAGAAGAACAATGATCTTCCGTTGAAGGAGAATAAACCCCATTCAAGGAAAACAACACCCTCCTATTGATCCCTCTTGAGTGTGTAATGCAATCCTCGATTGCAAATTTTAACCAATACTCATCAAACATTGTCAAATAGTGATACCTCGTTAAACTGGGGTGGTGGAGTCCATGCAGACATGTCTTCATCAGGTTCATCCGAGAAATCTTTTGTACTCCTATATTTTCTACGTTCATCCTCAACAATAATGTTATGCAAAATCATATAAGTTTGCATCATATCTGCGATCCGTGCTCTCTCCCGTAAATGAGCTAGCCAAATGATTATGTGCCCACGAGCGGTTTTTAAAATTTGGAAGATAGGAAATCAATTTGAGATGGTTTGAGAGAAGGTACGTGGATTGATTGAAGGTGTGTGTTCAACTTATAAGTAAAAAAAAATGTCAATTAAATAATTTTTCTAACATTATTTTTTATTTTTTTAGGACCCATCACCACTTTTGTTCTCCCGATCAGACAAGAGCCCATCCAGAGCCGGCTATCCAAGGCCAAGACAATGACATAGCTAACCTCCAATGTCGGAGACTGTGAGGCAACTTACGATCAGAGTTATCGGATGTCACGACTGTGACTGCTCTAAATAAAAATAAAAATAAAAATGAAGTGTGTCATAACTTCATAACTCATACTTTACATAAACGCTCTCGTTCCACACTAAAGAAAGAGAGTTCAATCATCAAAGGTTGTGGGTTAAGTGACAGAAACTTCATGTAATAAACATGAAGTCACTGGTTCCCTTAACTGAACCCATCCACAACATAAGATAATCACAAATCACGCAATTTTCAACAAGGGCGTTATTTCACAGATTTTATTTCATTTCCCTATAAGAGAACTTTATGTTCCTTCATTTTTCCTTCATCAAGTATTCTCAACCTATCATTTATTTGACCCCATTTCTTGTACTCGACCAGAGCACATTGGCCATTCAAGCTAGAAGAATTCTGGAGAGCCATTTTAATTTCTACACAGTTACATGCGGCTTCGTTTGCTCGATGATACAGCTGGCTTGAAGCTGGCCAAACCAGTCACTTCCCTTCCTGTTACCAAGCTGTTGATGTCATAAGTCCCTTCATATGTGTAGATAGGTTCAATGTCACAGAACGCCTGAAATAGAACCCAACACAATAATAATTAAATTCAGTAAAAGCATACACTAAGCTGTTCTTGATATCAATTCAGGATATACTTGAGTCAAAAAATAATTCAGAATAGACCATTAAGCTAATGTGTCCATAAAACATAAATGACCAGGTATCCCAACTGCTAATGCAACAAAATACCCTAAAATCTAAGGGATAACTGCAACGAAGTACCGTGAGGTATTCACTTTCTCCTATGATAATTACAAAAAACTTGCCTTTTTGTCGCGTTCTGTGTAAACTTATTTTAAAATGATGATTTTACCCTTGACATTTTAAATTTAAAAAATAATAGGTAAAAAAGATCCAGAATAATGATGATCACCAAAATTAGGGGAGGTGAAAATTCTGGATTTTTTTACATGTTACTTTTAAAATCTAAAAATTCAAGGGTAAAGTCGTCATTTTAAAATAAATTTACACCAAGTGCAACAGAACGACAAGTTCAGAGCATTGTTAGCAATTATTAAAGAAAAAGGCTACGATTTTCAAAAAGTGAACACCTTAGGGTACTTTTTTGCATTTATCCCTAAAATCTAAGTACAGTGTACAGGACAGCCAACTTCCAGCAAACTAGAGCTCTGATTTAATGATTATAGGCTTCAGATTAAATTCATTACAGATGAGGAGATAAGCATAAGAACCTTTGCAACTAGAAAATCTGCCAAGATACCATTGCCACCAAGTAACTCCCTTGCAAGAGCAACACTTTCCCTTGCCTTTGAGGTGATCCATGACTGATGGTTATAAAAGTTAGTCATGACAAGTCAGTGCAAAGAAATCATAACAGTATCAGAGGGTTAAGTCAGATCTTCTTACCTTTCCCAAGCTGGCTTGACCTGCTGTCATTTTACCCTTCTCATACAGCTTGCAAAGACGCCAACCAACAAGAAGCATTGCTTGGATATTACCCAAAATTTGAACCAGCTTCTGCTGGTTGATCTGGAAAGCTGCCAATGGCGCTCCAAATTGTTTTCTTTCCTTCAGATACCTTCCCAAAACCCAAAAATGTCAGGACGTGCCAATAATATATTTGAATAAGGGGTAATAGCAATTAGCATAAGCACACCTGTGACACATATCATAAACGCCCATTGTAATCCCAATAGGCTGCCAGGCAACCATAACACGTGAAACAGCAAGCACCTGATAAACCAGCCATGTCAGAATGCAACTTTTTTTTTGCTCGACATCAGAATGCAGATTTATTACCAAAAGAATTGCATATATGTTGAGACAACTGACAAAATAAGAAGAATCAATAGATGTACTGATGGCAACATAGACATATATATCTGTGCTAACTTCGCTTGTATTCTAGAGAACCCTGACCCTGACCCTATGTGAGTGTGAGGAAGAGACATGGGTCCACTTTTGCATTCTAACCTTGCTTGTATCCTGGAAAGAGTTAACACCAGGTAATCTGTCCTCATCGGGGACAAAGACTTTCGTTAAGAGAATATCTCCATTTTGAACCATCCGCAGACCGATTTTGTTTTCAATCTTCGTAACAGTTAATCCAGGGGCATCCTTCTTCACTAAATATCTGCGATATAAAGCAGCGTTCCTTGTAAGAAAGGTGAGTGCTGAGAACTGAAGTATTGCAACCACAAATAAATTAGTGCCTAGAGCAATATAAATGGTCTCCTAGGGATAAAGAAAGAGAGAGAGAGAGAGTATTGAGAACATAATGAAAGAGTAACATGCTGAGCAATGAGACCAAGAAGTGCCCAGCAAATTATATGCTACCATTCATACCCATTTATCTGATTTGTTGATGTATTTCGGGCAAAAATAACCAATAAATCAGCAAAGGTACTGTTTCCTATCCAACGCTTTTGGCCCTCAAGTACCCAACCTCCTTGCACCTGGTCATGGAACCAAATGGCATGAGATATCATTAAATTGAAGTCTTCAATGATGATAGCAATGGGTGTAGAAAAAGTAATATATTTAACAACATATTAAGAGATTGAGAGCACCAACCTTAGTTGCAGTTGTTTTCAGAGCACTTGCATCACTTCCATAATCAGGCTCAGTTAAAGCCTGCATAATACATTTTTTTAGTAAGCTGAAAGAATTTTACTGAAACACAAATACTATGCCAAAAAGTGGTACTTACCCAACAAGATATAGTCTTTAGTTCTGCCAAAGAGGGTAAATATTTCTGCTTTTGTGCTTCTGATCCACACAATGCTACTCTTGACAGAAAGGTAACAAAGACATAATTGAGTATTCAAAAGAGAACCTCTATCAGACGAGCAGCTAGAAATATGTTCTGAGGGGGGAAATTATGGTAATATTAAAATATTACCAATAGTGAGCATTGCCAGAGATGAATGCACCAAAATGAAAGTAGAACAGCTTGCATCAACTCTAGCAACCTCAGCTGTTGCAATAGCACTTCCAGTAATGGAAAGACCAGGACACCCATAACCCTGTAGACATAGCCAGGAATTAGCTTGGAAACCATGTTCCCCAGGAAAAAACAACAACACTGTATAGAGTACCTTGATTGTGCCGCCAGCAATTCTCAGGGCACCAAGCTTTGGAACAATATGAAAAGGAAACTCTGCCTTCTCCCAGTACTGGAAAAACAATGTTCACAGAATTGTTACTCCACTGATAATTTCAAATCTAAGTAATGCACATGTTATACGCAAAAGTCAAAGCATGGCCCAACTTTGCCTATTAAATCAAAAAAAGAAACTTATCATTTGTCCTTCCTTTTAAAAAAAGACGGTACTAGCATGAGAAAGACAACCTTTGCCATTATAGGAGCAACTTCTTTTTCCATACACTCTCTTACTTTGAGCTTGACAGTCTGCTCCTCAGAAGTCAATAGATCATCAAACTGATAATAGTCTGATGCTGTAATTAAAATAATAGTATGAGTTAATAATAATGCATTGTATATAATTATAGTACTGCCAGACAGGGAAAGAACAAATGCATGGGCTAATTCTCTATGTTAGGACTGGCATTATATGAGAGAGAGAAAGGTTTTGCCATCAGCAAAGCCTCAAACATGTTATATCCTGTACAAATTCTGAGTACAACTAGAAACTCGTAATGTAAGTAAGGATCATCATTCTTACTGCAAGGAGGAAAGATAGATGCTGGAGTTGCTTGGGGAAATGCCTTGGAAATTTCCATTGCTGGTAAATCAAAATAGGAACTCCTTTTGATCTTGTCAGCATCATCTGTGAATACCAAAGCACCATTACAGGAACCCTTGTCAGATATAAATGTAAAGGTACTAAAGTTACTCCCTCCATCCCAAAATAAGTGCCCTACTTTAATAAAATAGATCCCCTATTTCCTTTTATGTAAGTTAATTAGTCACGAAGGACCAATGAGTTTGTTATAACAACTTCAGAAGAGGGGACATGGGGTTAAATGGTGGAAAGTCTTAACACTAAAAATTAATTTCTCAGTTTTTTGCAAATAGTCAAGGGAGACACTTATTTTGGGATGGAGGGAGTGATAATGAATTCTATAGCATTTAAATCAAAGCCGAAAAAATGAAGATAATCACAACCATAACCTAAAATTTGTAATCCTCAGATACAAATTAGAAACAAATATGTAAGGTATTCAACAAGTACCCTGGAATAATCAGTAACAAAAAAACATTTCTCCTCTTACACTTAGTGGGAGCTTTTCAAACATCCAAAAACATCAAATGCCAACAGATGATAAGAGTTGCACCCTAATATCATTGAATTTGTCAGAATCAGATATCATAAAAAACATCATTTTATGATATATGCTCTGAATCCATTAAGCATACCAATCAGGTCCTATCACAATTTTAATTATTCACTTCCAAATCCGAAGCCCTTGCTTAAAAAACATAATCAAAATCCAATTTTGTATTGGGTGCAACCTCGAACAGATTAAATTCAAGATCATACTGGCATTGGTAGATCACAGGAAGCCTGCAAAGACAATCTCCAAAACCAATTGATTCCGCTGACCATAGTTACAGATTTGCAAAATTAAAAAGAAAAAAAAAAACCCCGATGTCGCTAAACTAAGAACAGCAGCACAATAACGAATCACGTAAAAGCGCATCTTTAGACAGAAAAGAAACAAAATTCAACACGTACCTGGGCTCTTATACGAATGCGCGGTCATTTTGACAGTCGACGAGCAAGACGAAACAGTGAGGATGGATGAATTAGGTTCTTGGAGCTGAACTGAGAGCGAGGCTTTTATGCAGGAGAGACTAGACGGCACGCAAATCTAGTTTTAGGATGATGATGGCGACAACTATAGTATAATCTAGTCACCGTCCTCTTCTTGTCCAGTATCTAGATAATAATCTGTTCCCAATTATTAAAATAGAACAATCATTTTTATCAAATTTGTTTCGCATGAAATTAAATTTATAAAAATGTTTGTCATTTCAACTAATAGTAATGGACAATGATTGATCCGAGCCCAATAAACAAAGGATTTCAAGCCCAGCCCAATTAAGGTCTAAACCAGCTTACATATTATTAGAACAATAAAAATAATAATGGAGATGCGGGGTATCGATCCCCGTACCTCTCGCATGCTAAGCGAGCGCTCTACCATCTGAGCTACATCCCCACGTTTTCTTGCTTAAAGGACTTTCTTAATATTATCTAGTAATAGCTGTTGCATAAGCAAATCAATGGTAGCGAGCGACCAAGAAGAAGGGTTGTAGGATGTTATAGAATAAGCCAACATCAGGAGATAATGCCCTCCAACAATGGCTGACATAGTCTCGTCCATTGACTCTACAGCTAAAGGAGACGACGTGTCTGTATTCGCATTGGTATGATCAGCGCGGCGACGAAGAAACGAACATTCTCTCAAAATCCGAAAACCTCGCCGTCGATTTTTCCCGATTCGCCATGTTCGCCAAGCGGCTCCTGCAGGCCGTGCACCCTCCTCAAGTAAGCCTTTTCTGTTTACTCCGATTTCTTCAGCCACTTCACTCTCTCCATTTTCGTGTGCTCTCAGCTTCGATTCGGATTCGGAGCTGTCCATTTGTTGACTGTTGATGATCTAGGGTTTTGTGTTCATTGAAAGTTTAACGAAATGAAGTTTCCAACTCTCAGACTGAAAATATGATTTTGTTGTTGTTGCCTTTTGCGTTTATTGATAATTTTTTCTGGGGGGAAATTTGATGTTCAGTGTTTTTTGTGAACAGCATCACCCTCAACATGGTGCTCTAGAGTCCAAGGACCTTGATATGCGAATTTCAGTCCACCATGGCATCCCTTCTACGGCATCAATTCTTGCTTTTGACCCCATTCAACGCCTTTTGGCCATTGGAACTCTGTGAGTTCATACTTTGCTTATTACTTCTCATAAACTTGGGGTAGAGTTGCAAGTTTAGTTTGTACCTTGTAAATTACTTGTCCACTAGTAGCAGAGCACTCCTTGGTATTTTTTTTTGGTGATAAGGAAATGATCCCAACTTTTAAAATCAAAATCACGTGGTTGAGACTTGAGAGTTACATTTTTTTTCTTTCCATTTTTTTTTCTATTCTAGGAGCATTGATTTCCTAAGTTAAGTGTACTCTGAAAAATTCAGTTGCTTTTGGAATTCTTGTTCTGCTGTTTATACTGGGAAGATCATATTTTCACAATAAAATGTACTGATCCTGTTGCTATTGTATCGCAATAAACCCTTGGTACCCAAAACTAGCATAGTTTCTGTATAGCTAATGCATTTTGGGCAGTCGTATTATTTTGTCAAGTTATAACTTGATACAACTAAATGGCACTACCTTGATCTTCATTGATCAAATATCGTTTCCATTTCATGTTCATTTCAGTGACGGGAGAATTAAGGTGATTGGTGGTGATGGCATTGAAGGGCTTCTTATATCCCCGAGGCAGATGCCTTACAAAAACATAGAGGTTTGTATGATTGTATAAAAATTGGTTTTATAAACTGATATTTTATGATTGGTTGTTAATATTTCAAGTCAGTATTTTGGTGTGGCGATGTATTGATGGAAAACATCTCAGTACCAAATGTGATAGATTTATGAATAAAAATGTTTTAAGTTGATATGAATAACTTTAGCTGTGCAAGAACATATAGCATTCCTTTGGGCAAGATGGAAATGTACAGCAGTAAATAGTATGTAGCAACAAAGCTTACGGGTCTTGCAACCAATTAAGTGCTTCATATTTGAGAAAAAGCTTATAGGGCTTCACTTTTTCTTTAATGACTTTGATATTTCAGAAATTTGAGTTACTGTGTATTTTCCGTCCTGTGTAATCTCATCAAGATTTACTGTACATTTGCACTTAACTATGCTTACATATTTTCATGGCAGGTAGTTGGTCCTGATTTTATTTTCTTTCTTTTTTCCTTTTCTTACATTTGCACTGAAAGTCGATATACATGATTTTATTTGATTACTGTTAATCTTAGTACTTTCCTGGCATGAATTAGAAAACATTATCAGGAGAGATAAAAATCACTTTCTTTATATTTTATATCAATCCTCAAGGTTTGATTATGCCACGTTAGATTAGAATTTGGTTCAGGTTTTGTGGTAAGAATTTGTCACATACATTAGATTACAATTTGGGTCAGGTTTTCTGGTAAGATTTTTTATTTCAATGCAAAATCGTTATTATATTGTTCAATGTGAAGTGAATCGCTGGTTTCAATCTCCATACTTGTGGTTAATGCCGATAAAATAAAATAAAATTGCAGACTTTTTTTTTTCTTTTCTGAAAGTAGACTACACAAAGTCAGTTTTGTTGGCATTAGTTTCTCTATATCGTCAAAAGGAATTAATTTGTACCTATAGGTTTTTGTGCTTGAAGTTAACATTCTCCTGTTTACCATGGAAGTTCGGATAACCATTTTAAATAACATGCATATCGCACTAATCTTATGACTTTATTAGCTATATGTAAATCACTTACTGCTATAACTTCTGAAGGTTTGTTTGCTTTCTTTTTTAATTGTGAACTAATGGTTTGGTAAATTTGGGCAGTTTCTACAAAACCAAGGACTTGTAGTCAGCATCTCAAATGACAATGAATTGCAGGTATTAATTCTTCCACACATGTACTGTTCTCTTGGTTGTCAGCTATGACTCATAACTCCGGGTTATGGGTTTTCTGAACCCTTTTGTGGTATATGCTTACCTTATGCTTCCTGTGAGTGCCCCTTAAATTCAGTGCTTGCTAATTCGTTGATTTTCATTAACATATGTGCTTCTGGAACCATTTAATATATGGAATCTAGGAAGGTAACTTTGATGGTAAGAAAAGCAGTTGATTTGGTGACCATAGTATATTGGTCTACTGCTCGGCCTTCAGCTTTATGATGGCATGAACATAACAATTTATGTCGTTGCTTTATCAGTACTGAGTGCTTATTTTTGGCAGGTTTGGAATTTGGAGAGCAGGTGTCTAGTTTGCTGTTTACAGTGGGAATCCAATGTTACCGCTTTTTCTGTGATCAATGGCTCCAACTTCATGTACGCTACTGAGAACTGGCACTAATAAAACTTATTATCTCTCTTATTAGTTGCTGCATTGCATAACACTTTTAGTTGATAACACAGGTATGTGGGGGATGAGTATGGTTCAATGTATGTGATGAAGTATGATGCTGACAATGGAAAACTTCTGCAGTTGCCATATCATATATCTGAAAAGTTCATACATGGTAATTTTATTATGTTCTCAGAGCTCATTATTAATTAGTATACTCCAAGTTATTGTTACTGTTCTAATAATTAATTTAAACTCATTTACAAATTACATATTATTGGATAATCTTGTATTAGATTTATTATAAAACACTAACTGATTTTTCTTCTTCGAGTCATTTCGGAGATGTATATGACTTTGCAGCATAAATATAATTGACTACCCATATGGTGTATATCCCCAAATGCTAGTTTCAAAAGTCAGGCTCCCACTTCTTTTCTAACACCTCTCTTTCTGAATTGTCTCTGTCTAGGGCTGTATTGTTTGTTAAATTACATCTATATGTGTGATGCAGCTGAAACCAGCCGAACTTTGTAAGGAACCAATATTTTGGTCGAGTGTTATAGGGATGTAACGATACAGCTAAGTCATGAATCTTCTGGCCTGAACAGCCAAGGGAAAAAGAAAAGCAACTTCATCTTTCGAATTATATGCTCAAAACTGAATACAAACTCTAATAAGACCCTTTAAAAGGGTCCTAGTGATATTGTAATAAAAATTGATCAGTCTACTATGAAACATTTAGAAAAGATCAACAGAAAACATAAACTCACCTACCATATAAATTGCTACAGCAATCTCCCTGCGCTAAAAAATTAGGGAACATCTGCTCCTGTAATAATGTGTCATTGAATTTTGAACAACCATGTGGTTGTATATGTAATTTTGATAGGGTATATTGCTTGATGGGGCAAATTGATATTTTGATTGGGTACGATAAACATGTATTACCTAAAATCAAATGGAAAAAATGGATGCTACAGTGGCCAGCCCACTCCTGAAACACTGAACCCCTATTTCCATAGTTTTATCCTTGGATGCCTTTTCCTTTCAAAGGGGGAGAAATACAACTCCACTAAAAACTAAAAAAAGGCTAATCACAAACAAAATTGCAATTTAGACAACATATTTATTTAGAAGGCACCACATGTATTTCTTCTGGCTAATATTCAAATTTGGATAACTGGGTGCATGTGTATGTAATTTTCATGAGCATACAGTGTTTGTTAAATTACAGAACAAAATTATAGATCTTAACTTTTGGAAGTTTATGCTATATTGTAGCAACAGCAAGGCAGTGACAGTGTAAGATCAGTTGCTTCTGCTTTGAGCTGAAGTTAAAGTCTCTAGTTGTAGATGTCTTTTTAGTTTTGGTTTATTTCAATCTTTTTAATGTCACTTTCCGGATATTCGCAGAAATTGCTGGGTTTTCATCGCCTAATTACCAACCTATTGTCGGAGTTCTTCCCCAACCATGTTCTTCTCACGACAGGAAAGGCATCTATATTAGTTAAAGTTTCTTAATTTACTTTCTACTTTCAGTGTCAAGCCTGAATAGATTCAATATTCCTTTTAAGATTACCAATTTGTTCATGTATGTATGGGAATCTAATGCTATATGTCAGTTGTGACTAAATAGAAAACTATTGTCAATAAACGCCTGAGTTTCCAAACATACATTAGGAGAAGAAAAAAATGATAGGTTAAGAAGTAGTGATGGAAAAAGAAAGTAAAGGCAAGTAATGAAATAGGAGAGATTGGACGGTATATTAAGACAGTGTGACTTTCCCTCCAATACAGATGCACCTACTTGTGTTTCTTTTTACTTTACTTGGTAGAGGTTAGTTGGTATAATCCTAAAATGCAAACTTGGGTCTTCCGTGCTCATTAACATATCCTTATATTATAGCTTTAATAACACTGATAGTAAATGCATGGTTCTGTCTGCATTACATGGGAACAAAATTATGAGAAAGATTTCATATTAGAATATGGTGTATTTGCAGAGTATTGATTGTATACGGGAGCGGCTTAATTATTCTCTGGGATATTTCAGAAGCTCGAATTCTTTTTGTTGGGGGTGGTAAGGATCTTCAGTTAAAGGATGAAGCTGTTAACTCCCCAAATGTACATGATGGTAATCTTCAGGGTGATACATCCGATCATCTTCTAGAAGATAAAGAGATAAGTGCTTTTTGTTGGGCATCTTCCGATGGATCCATTCTAGCTGTGGGATATATAGACGGCGATATTTTGTTGTGGAACACATCTTGTGATGCCTCTACTAAAGGTCAAGAAGCTGGATTATCTTGTAAACATGTTGTTAAGCTACAATTATCATCTGCTGAAAGGAGACTTCCTGTCATTGTCCTGCAGTGGTCCATAGCCAATAAATCCCGTAATAATTGTGATGGCCAACTTTTTATCTATGGTGGCGATGAAATAGGATCTGAAGAAGTCTTGAGTGTGAGTTATTCATTTCTTTTATGCTCGACATTCTGTCTTATTTATTATATTACAGTGCTCTGTTATGTTTAATGGGCCTATCCGATGGATACTTATGCCTTTTCGATAAAACAACATACAAAACAAAAGGTTTAGAATACTTATGTTTCTAACTGGTATGAGTTTTTCATTATATTATATGTCGTTAAAGAGTGTTTTGGCTCTCTGGCTCTGTTTGGGCTTCCTCCTGCCTCAGTTTTCTTTGGCTATTTCTGGATGATCTTTTTGTAGTTCGGCGGTTGTTCTTTTGTTCCTTCCCTCTTTGCTTTGTCTGTAATCTGGCACTTGTTTATTCCTCGTGTTTGTTGGTTTGGGTGGTTCCCTTCCCGGAAGCTCCTGACCCTTAATAAATTTTATTTTGTTCCCGAAAAAAAGAGGAATACAAAATAGAACATAAACTACTCATGCTTCACATTATGCATATTGAATTGCCTGCACATCTATTCTGGACTTCATTAATAATGATTTTCTACCTTTTCGTTGGGATTTCAGTTTTGGTATTTGTTTGACAGTTTGAAGTTACAAGAATACTAATTTTCCCCCAGAGCTGATCATTAATGTCTATTGGCTCTTACAGATTTTAAGTCTTGAATGGTCATCTGGGATGGAGGCTGTAAAATGTGTTGGTCGTGTGGACCTTACTCTCACTGGATCCTTTGCAGACATGATTTTATTACCAAAGGATAGTGCAACAGGTGTTAAACTCAGAGCCGATATTTTTGTATTGACAAGCCCTGGGCAACTGCTTTACTATGATGATGTCAGCCTTGCTGCCTTAATTTCTCAGCAAGAAAGAAAACCATCTGTCTCTGCTTATGCTATGGAATTTCCTTCAGTAATACCTACAGCTGATCCACCCATTACTGTGGCAAAGCTTAGTGTACCCACAGATGGAAGCTCATCAAAGGCTTTTGCAGAGGTATAGTTTTTTCCTTCATTCTCTTAAATGTATCAGCCTTTCACATACAGTTCTGTATGGCTTCTTTGATTTCATTTACTGCCCTGCTCAAAGTAATGTCATTGATTTATCATTCTTTTGGTTTACAAAGTTAACCTCAGTAATGAAACAAGGCGCAACAGACACTTTGGCTAGCAGTAAGAAATGGCCTTTGACTGGAGGTGTACCCAGCGAGTTGACTATTACTGGGTCCAATGGAATTGAGAGGGTGTACATAGGAGGTTACAAAGATGGTTCTGTTAGAATATGGAATGCCACATATCCAGTTTTATCTCTAATGTTTCTTTTAGAAGGCGAGGTCAGAGTTTGAGCACAACCGTTCATATTTTGTTGTCTTATACTTGCACATGTTATGAAGGAAAAGTTGTAATGCCAAATAACTCTATGGTTGCAGGTGCCTGGCATAAAAGTGGCTGGTTCAAGTGCTCCTATATCAAATTTGGATTTCTGCTTTATTACTCTTACTTTAGCTGTCGGCAATGATTGTGGTCTGGTCAGAAATGTTTCCTTACTAAACACTAAATTCATTTCTCGAAGCAATGTGCAATCCTTTGTGCTAGAGTAGTTAAGTATAATTTGGATACTTTGCTATATTTATTTTCTCTGTGTTGGCTTCTGCAGGTTCGTGTTTATAACCTAAAAGGTGGTTCAGATGATGCAAGCTTCCACTTTATTTCAGAAACCAAACATGAAGGTGATCTGCTTATGCTAGTTATCAGCTTTATTTGTCCAAAAAATCACCTTTTCTTGGATGTGGACTCCTGAGGGATGGAAACTCTTAATTTTTCCATCCTTAAAAGGAGAAAAGGCGACCCTTAATCTTCATTTCTTAGAAAATTGGAAAATCATGCATATAAGAGATTGATATGGGTTGGGCTTCCAATTTTAAAATCCTGAGCCAAATGCTAAAAGTAATCTGGTATCATTAAATATCTAAACATAATAAAAATCCTGTTGAGAGATGATTGAAGAATCTTGTTGTTAAAGACGCAAATTATTCCATCACAGCTACATTCAGGCATTAGATTTGTTGTCAAGAAACTGAGTGGTTATATTTCATGTTTGCTAGCATTAGTATGCCGTTGAAAGTTAACTTATTTACTGGGGATGCTTATGGGAGTACAAATCTAAAGCAAACATTTATGGGTACTGGAAGGTGAAAACAAAATAAAATTGTGAAACTGCCAGCATGCATAATGTGCCTCGAAACTCAATGTTCATGAGGAAACAGAAGTCAAAACAGTATATTATAGTTTTTGTCACAATAGTGTTATTAGAGCTAATGAGCCATTATAATTTCAAAACTGACACTGATCAGCTTATTTCTCAGTTCATAAGGTGCCTCGAGGGAAAGAACCTTGCTGCAAAGCTGTATTTTGCCTTCTTAATTCTTCTGTCCGAGTGCTAAGATTTGCACAGTCTGGAGCCAAACTGGTTGTGGGTTTTGAATGTGGTCGTGTAAGTATTATGTATTTGCTTATTCTAGTACATCTCTTTCTCTATTGTATATGTTACATTATTGGTTAGGGGCTTCAGGATTTATAAATTATATGTTTCAGGTTGCTGTGCTTGACATGAGTTCGTTGTCTGTTTTGTTCCTCAAAGACTGTATACCTGGCTCTAGTTCTCCTGTTATTTCAATTGATTGGAAGGAATTCTCCACTACCCATAGCACTGCAAAAAGCCCAAAGCACACGGGAACAAAACCTTTACTCAACCATATGGAGGAAAACATGTTCATCTTGACCAAGGATGCAAAGGTTACTGTTATTGATGGTGGTAGTGGTAACATGATCAGCTCTCAACCATTCCATTTGAAAAAGGAGGTGGTTGCAATTTCCATGTATGTTATAGGCAAGTATTGTTTTCATCTGTGACACAATGATATCATTCATTTGGGTTTCAATTATGAATTACAAACATGACAATTCTTTGTACTCCAGAGGTCGGTATTTTATCCTCCGGACCTTCCAAAGAGAAGCACCCGGATCAGCATGTGAAGGATACTGTTTCTGAGGATGTGGCTGTCTCAGATACTACTCTGAGTGGAAGTGAGTTGCATGAGATGGAACATCAGTCAATAGAAACTGCATATAATGGGGAAGAAGTATTGGATTCTCTTGTTTTGCTTTGTTGTGAAAATTCCTTGCGCTTGTACTCTACAAAATCCGTCCTTCAGGTTTGTTTCTAACCTTCATCTTACTTCCAATAGTATTTAGTTTTTGTTTGAAGCTAAGATGGCATGGTTCCATCAGGGAAATGGTAAAACTATTCGTAAAGTGAAACTTTCAAAACCATGCTGTTGGACTACAGTGTTTATGAAAGATGATAAAGTCAGTGGGCAAATGTTGCTATATCAGACTGGATTGATTGAAATCAGGTGAAGTCTTAGTTCCTCTACCCTTTCGTGCTTACTCGTTAATATATGGGTCTTAGTGATCCCCATGTATCAGTTAGGTTATTCATACCATTCTTCAGGACCTAAGATTATGCTAGCTCATTCTGTAAGTAGTACTAGTTGTCAATTGATATCTTGTCTTGTCACAGGTCTTTGCCAGATTTAGAATTGGTGAAAGAAAGCACCTTAATGTCAATTTTGAGGTGGAACTTTAAGGCAAATATGGATAAGATGCTAAGCTCTTCCGACAATGGACAAATTGCACTGGTATTTTCTTGCAATACTTCATCTCTTTTGTATTTAAGGGAACCCTGATATTTATTAATGGGGTAATTACTAAAAACTGCCTAAATGAATTGGGCACGGAGGATATGCTACCCAATGTTTAAAAATGTGCCTCGAGCTGCCCATTGAATGGTGTACAGTCGAAAACTTTTACATTAATGGGTAGCTCGTGGCACGTTTTTAAACATTGAGCAGCTTATCCTCCGTGCCCAATTAATTTGGGCAGTTTTGGTAATTACCCCTTTATCAATTATACTCTTCTAACATTTAGCACTTTACAGGTAAATGGGTGTGAGTTGGCTTTTATCTCTCTGTTGGCAGGTGAAAATGATTTCAGGTAAGATCCATTATGGCTGGCTGCTGGTTGGGCTGAAAAGGTTTAAATAAATAAGTCATGCATATGAGTACATTTTTAAAAAAGATCGTTATTTCTGTTGCCAGGATCCCAGAATCTTTGCCCTGCCTTCATGATAAGGTTCTTGCTGCTGCTGCAGATGCTGCTTTTAGTGTTCCTTCAAATCAGAAGAAAAAACAGGTTTGGATATATATGGCCTTCTGATACATTATTGCTACCTGGAAAGGAATTTATTATTTTGCCTGTGTAACTTATATGCATCTCTGTAGGGTGCCGCACCTGGAATTCTGGGTGGTATAGTTAAAGGCTTTAAAGGAGGAAAAGCATCCCATGACATGGACTTCTCAGCTCCAACATCTGATCACACACATTTAGAGGGCATATTTTCGAAGGGCCCATTCCCAGACTCGTTTCCTACTATGAAGAGTCAGGAAGTTGTCGCTCCATCTCTAGCAGTTACTGATAAACATGAAGTTGTGGAGCTTGATATAGGTTCTGCCTATTTCACTCTCTACATAGTTCATTTCTTCTATTGCCTGTTGATTCCTTACTCATTGGTCTATTTTCTTTTGGTACAGACGATATTGAAATAGATGAGCCTTTACCTGTTTCATCATCTACTTCAACCCATAAGGCTAAAGATAAAAAGAATGGTATAGCTGACAGTCTAGATGTGGTGTATTACTGTATTTATGTTTTAATTTTTGCAGGTAAGTGATAATTTTTTTCATTACGCATTGCAGAAAAGGGAACTGAAAGGGAACAATTATTTGAAGGTGGAACTGAAGATTCCAAGCCAAGGCTTAGGACGCGTGAAGAAATTATAGCTAAATATAGAAAAGCCGGGGTAATGTCCCAAGATTGTTTTGGCCTAATAACTCTTGTTTTTCCTCTATAATAATTTTCTTAGATGGAGTTATTTGACATGGTGATTGTATGCAGGATGCCTCTTCAGTCGCTGCAAATGCAAGGAACAAACTTGTAGAGAGGCAAGAAAAGCTAGAGGTAAGATATCCTCTTTATACTTGAAAGAAAGAGTGAGGAAAGCTAGATGAGGAAACAATTAGAAAGAATGAGAAAGCTAGGGGATATTTAACATGGTTCAGATAATTTTCCTGGTTTTCTATATTTAAACGGAGGAGAAAACTAGGAAATCATAATTTTTTTATGGGTAAAACTATGAAATAAAGCTGATAACACATTTTAAAAGTTATAATTGTAGGAAAAAGAAAATCAAAACAATGTAGAAAATGGAAATGAAAAACTGTTCTGCAAAAGTTTGCTTGGTGAACAAAAAAAGCCGAGGAAAGTCTTGAAACCCATTATGAGGGACACTGGTGATGTTGAAGTTGTACCTAAGATTGTATGATTTATTGGTGGTCCCTTGGTATGTTTTGGATGACTTGAGATTTAACCAAGCTTGGGTGCTTGCTTTATATCAGAAAATTAGCAAGCGAACTGAGGATCTGCAAAACGGAGCTGAGGACTTTGCATCATTGGCAAATGAGCTTGTCAAGACAATGGAAAATCGAAAATGGTGGCATATATGACAAGAATGTCTGTCCTGTCCTGTCCTGATTTCATGTGCTCTGATTGAATTGTTGTATGTCCAGACCAGAAGCATGACTTGGTGAGACCACCTATTGGCCCTCAATTATGATCCAGGTATAGTCTCAAAGGAAAATCAAGCCTTTGCTACATGTATTTATGTTGGTAAAGAGAGTTCTCATCGTTGTTGCTGTAAGGAAATTATGTAATTGTAGCATACACATCTTTGAAGAAGAAACCTTTGAGCTGCAATATTGTTCTTTTCTTCATGAAAAGATCAAGACAAGAACAAAGGCAATGTAATTGAGTGAATCTGCTGATCCTTGAATAGTTTAAACTGGTTCCCGATGAAGTCATGGTGGATTTTCTGATTTGGTCTAACAAAGCAATGCCTCTGTCAGGACTAAAATCTAAACAATACATCTTTTTGCGATGATACCAGAAATAGGCGATCCTATAGCCTCACCAATCAATACCAGAAACGTTGAGAAAACCTAAATCATTTGGCATCGTACACAAGTTGAAACATTAAAATGCAAGTTCCCTACATGCCATATCAGCTAGAGATATGAATCTAAACTTGAAATGCTCTTGAGTTCTGTTGTAGGAAGGATTGAAAGAAGTTCCCCAGGAACCAAATGCTTGCAATGCTAGCAAGTCTATTTGATCGCAATGACAAGTACCAAGGTGTGGCCAATCCCAACTTGGGGAAAATATAATATTAGTAGGAGACTTGTATTCAAATGGATAGGTTTGAGCATGGTTGGTGGGTTTATGAGGTGGAAGTGACTGCAAAGATAATAAACAAGAGATAAATAAATCATCTTTAAGATTATAGTCAAAATGGTTTCGTGGTGTAGTTGGTTATCACGTCAGTCTAACACACTGAAGGTCTCCGGTTCAAACCCGGGCGAAGCCAATTTCTTTTAACTTTATTTTTAATGGACCAGATTT
This sequence comes from Erodium texanum, assembly GCA_036897725.1. Lineage (NCBI taxonomy): Eukaryota > Viridiplantae > Streptophyta > Magnoliopsida > Geraniales > Geraniaceae > Erodium > Erodium texanum. The sequence goes on along the minus strand of JAYMSW010000408.1, from coordinate 957 downwards.
GAGTGTAGCCCAACTGTAACTGACTTTAGTTGGGTTGAGAATCAATAACTACGGTCGACAAGTACCATCTAGCTGAACTCTAACAGAGTGGCCTGCTCTTTATGGGGCCACTCATCAACACATAATTTTTGTATAATTTGATTCTGAAACTTGGTGAAGTAGGCTCAAAAAAAAAAAACTATATTTATGGTCATTCACCAACACATATATTTGAAATTTTGATTTGTTTGATCAATTGCTCAAAATATGGACGTCTTAAGGGAGATAGACGCCTAAAGAAAGATTTTTAAGGTCTTAATTTTTTTAGGGTTAAACTAGAATACATGTACAAACTTATACATCATTTTCATTTAACTATACAAATATATTTTATCAAAAAAAACAACACAAATATTTGGTTTTACTTTCTAAACTTACAAAAGTTCCGTGAATTTGATTTGATAGAGATTTTCTTTTGAAAATATATTACTTTACTATTCATTTTTCCGAAAATAACGAAAATATCTCAAATTTTAAACCTAAACTTAAAATCATATGTTTGTAAACCCTAAAACAAAACCCTAACCTTAAACATATACCAAAATTTCAAAAACTAAATATAATCCCTAAAACAATTTTGTTTTTATAGAATCTAATTTTTTTTCTTTGTAAAATTTTTTTTTTTGAAAAATCAAAATTACATTATAAATTTGAATTTTTATAAAATAATATGTATTAAAACGCACACGCGCATATGTATATATATATAGAGGGGGGTTTTCCGGTGTAAACCAAAATTTAATGTAAAAACCCACAAACTAATTATAATTAAATAAAAAAAATCAGATTTTTAGCCAAACAAGTATGCACGCGCCAACATATGGTAATTCAATTGCTGTAGTCTACATGTACGCGCGCCCATATGGAATTATGAAATATGATTAGATTTTTTTAAAAAAAGAACTATAGAAAATACAA
>JAYMSW010000407.1:0-23346 GCA_036897725.1 Erodium texanum | reverse complement strand
ATTGCTATTGTGGCTGTGATGATTGTGTCGATGAGTTTGTTCCTTAGGCTTTGTACTGCTAGCATTCCCATCTTGTCGTTGCCCTGTTTATTTACATTTATGTCATAAACTTTTGAGATCATTTTATGGTAGATAGTTGTTCATCAGGGTTGACCCGATGGGTCAAGACGATATTTGTTTCGTAATATGTTTGATATTTAGTAACATTTCTGAATTTATTTATGGTTGGGTAAATCATACTGTATAATCGTCCATTAGAATTGGTATAGTTGATTAAGATGAGTTCTGACTCGTAAGAAATAATAATGTTCCATAGTAGGTCACTTGTATCATCCGGGATACTAATGGTCATTTTCTACATATATATATGGTAAAAATCGAGTCAACCTGATTTATTAGTCGTGATATGTAGACACTAATTTTTTTTTTTATCAACAATAAAACATGAAATCCGACATAGCCCTAATCTAGTTTTTACTAGACATGTTCTCAAATAGGTGACTCCCATAGGATTCGAACACAAAATCTCGTATTAAATGATGCTCACCTTGTCTAGTTAGGTTCACTCCTATTTGAGCATTACTCGTAAAAGGTGTATGTGTCAAATCTTGTATCGAATAGTTGTCAATCATAACATTAGCTTAAATAATAATAATGAGTTTACATTTATCAGTTTGAGCTTTTAGGTGGATCAGACCTTAATATGGTATATCAAAACTTGGCTTGTCTCCCACTCTCGCATCTATACCCCTCTATGTCATCTTAATTTGGGCCAACGTCTTACGATCCACGTGCTAAACTCGATGCTTAATGCCGATTTACATGTAAGGGAGTATCAGAGTCTCACGTCTAATATATATCAATCATAACACCGGATTAACTAACAAAACAAGCATGCTTGAGTGAGTGTAATAATCATGACTGGAGCTAAATATTGCGTACCTCTTTGAGGTTGAGGAACCACTCTCTTCTCCTTGAAGCATTGACCCCAATGGTGGTGAGGGAGGGCTTGTTCTTGAAGCTATGCCACAGATAGGCATGGTAGCTCACTGTAAGGAAGAGGCTCAAAGGCACCAAAACTGTGTCCAAATACACAATCACATCCATGTTTTGGTTTCAAAGGTACATGAAAATGGTGTGTGGTTGATGAAGTTGTTGCAGCAACCACATAATAGGTATGAAAATATGGTTTTTGTTTTGAGAGTTCAGAGAGATTGTTTTATGGGTTTTTTTTCACTCTTTTGGTTGTGGCAATTGGGCACTTATATATATATATATAATGTGATCATGTGATGGTGGATAAGCTTTTTAGGTCATGGTGGAGTTGGGGAAGTGCATATATGTTTATTAGGTGGGTTCACCTTGTTGTGGAATACATGGAATGGACATTATTGCATGTGATGGGGTTTGAGTATCAATCCACTAATCTTATTTTTGGGGAAGAAAAAGAATTTGCACTCCTACCAACTTTTTACCTGCTTAATATTGATGTATACCACATGTTAACCACAAATAATATAATGGGTAATTATCTTATTATACTCCACAAAACCTAATTTATATATTTATTCCTAATTTATTTATATTTATTCATTCCATGCAACCCTAAAAAATATATATAATAGAATGGACATGGTTGGTTAAGATGTGCACTTGTTCTTTATACGATATAGTGACTAACCTTTTTAGTAGATCATCACTTAGAAATAGATGAGACGGAAAAGTTAATCTATAAATTAGATTAATAACTATTGATAAATAAAATAACATATCTATACAAAAATATTATTTTTATATAAATTATGTAAATCTTAATCTCAAGAACAGATTATAAGAGCCTTATGTCCTTGATGCAATTATCGTACCATTTAAAATTGAATGAAAATTTAAAAGATATCATTGACAAAACAAATAGATTAAACAATATAAATATGGTAACTTTTTTTATATGAAAATACAAATTTAGATTTGATATCACGTGTTTCATGAGTTTGAAAAAGTACAACAAAGTGGAATTTCTACTGAACTCATTTAGGTATTTATGAATGATGTAAGCTTTGAGTCTTTGTCTGATATTGACGTTATTTAAATTATTATACAATAATAATAAATGATATAAATAAGGAAGAGAATTATTCTTTCATGTGAATGTTCAAGCTTTTCTATCGAGACAAGCCCAAATATTGTTGCAATAACCCAATGATTGTCAAGGAAATCCAGATACTTGTCCTTTTTCCTTACAAATATTGAAAATTATTAGTTTTGGAAAAATTTGTAAAATAAAAGAAAACAAGTAATATATACATGTAAACAAAGAAACAAACGAAAGCTTTACTATGCGAATGACAGAGGATGTAGATCATATTAGCGCTTCATTTATCACACTCTTAACTCTTGGTCGACCATTAAAAATTTACTCAAAAAGTATAATCAATGACTATGATTTATTATCTAGAAATTTTTATACAAAAATCTACATATTTAAAATTTATATTTAAATAATAGAGTTCCAAGTTAAACTAAAATTTTCTTAACTAGAAATCTATACAAAAATTTCTTAACTAGAAATCTATACAAAAATCTAAACTTTTGATAAATTGGAAATGTAAAAATTGCATACACAGCACAACAGTTTTTTATATCACAAGCTCTCCCGGTGGGGATCAATGAGACCAATATTACTTTGGTCCCTAAAAAGAAGAATGTTCGAGGAATGGGTGACCTGCGACCTATCTCGCTATGTAATGTATTATTTAAAATTATTTCCAAAGTAATGGCGAATAGACTGAAAGGGCTCCTGGGGTCTGTTATTTCTTATACTCAGAGTGCATTTATCTTAGGCAGGTTAATCACTGACAATGTCATGGTTGCAGGAGAGATTATGCATTATTTAAAAAGGAAAACACAAGGGCGAGAAGGCTTTATAGCTCTAAAATTAGATATGAGTAAAGCTTACGACAGAATTGAATGAGCTTACTATATGCAGTGCTCTGAAAAATGGGATTCAATGAAAAGTGGATCCAGATGGTTCGAATTAGCCTGGAGTCAGTACGATACACAATGGTAACAGAAGGGCAGAGACTACCAGAGGCCTCAAACAAGGTGACCCTCTCTCATCATACTTATTCATTTTGTGTGTTGAAGGCCTATCTAGATTATTACAGCAGGCAGAGCATCAAGGGTTGATCCATGGTTGTAAAGTGGCGAGAAGCTCTCCAGCCGTATCTTACATGTTCTTTGCAGATGACAGTTATATCTTCTGTAAAGCAACTATCCCTGAAGCTGAGGCCATTACCATTATACTTGGAAGATTTGAAGCTACGCCTGGGCAAAAAGTGAACTTCGAAAAGTCATTAGTGTATTTTAGCAGCAATACCCCATCACAAGTGAGGGCTCGTTTGACTATAGAATTCGGTATAGCAGAATCCGATGCTCAGGCACAATATCTTGGCCTACCAGCCACATTTGGTAGAAGCAAAACAACAGCCATGATGTACCTAAAGGAGAGAATAGCACAGAGAATTCAAAACTGGGACAATAAATTTCTCTCTCGGGCTGCGAAAGAAATACTTTTAAAAACAGTAGCGCAGGCGCTGCCTACATATGCTATGGGAGTATTTTTGTTACCCCAATCCATTGTGGATGACATACAGAGAATGATGACTAGCTTTTGGTGGAAGCAAAAGAGAAATGGAGGTCGGGGAATAGTGTGGATGAAATAGGAACGCCTATGTGCTCATAAGTCAATTGGAGGCATGGGTTTCAAGAGACTTCGTGACTTTAATATAGCCATGCTTGGAAATCAGGGTTGGCGCCTGCTGACTAAACCAATAAGTCTGGCAGCCCAAGTTTTTAAGGCACGGTACTATCCACATGGGGACTTTTTATCGGCAACCTTAGGGTCCAACCCAAGTTACATTTGAAGGAGTATTCTCGAGGCTCAGGAACTAATCAGATGTGGGGCGAGACGCAGGGTGGGGACTAGCAACACTATTTCAATTTACAACGACCCATGGCTACCAACGAGCACGGGGTTGGTCGAGACTAGTCATCCCGATCTTGAGCATCGAACGGTGGGCTTGGTAATTGAACAAGAGACAAGACTATGGAGGACAGAGTTTATACATGCCCATTTTTCAGAAGAAGAAAGTACATTAATTAGGGTCATACCATTAAGCAGACGAAGTTCAAATGATGCATGGTATTGGTGGAAAGACAATAAAGGAGTATATACAGTAAAGGGAGCCTATAAATGGACCCAATAAAATAATGGGAGATGGAGTCAAACTATGGTGGACCCTCTCTGGAAGAAGCTTTGGATAATTGCCGTCCCACCAAAGGTCCTCAACTTATGCTGGCGGATGGTTGTAGGTTGCATCCCGACGACTGTAATGCTACGAACCAAATGGGTGGACATACCAACCCAATGCCTACGGTGTCATGAGCAAGAAGACGTATATCATGTGTTTCAAACTTGTGTTATAGCCAGAGAGTGTTGGTTTGAGCTCGGTTTCCCCAACGACACAACATCTGCACCAGACTTGAGAGCATGTAACTGTCAAATCTTTGCAGAGCAGTCCAAGGTAGAGATCGAACATATATTTATGCTCTGTTGGGAGCTCTGGGGAGCCCGTAATGAGCTAGTATGGAATGGTAGAAGCGGGAGTAGTGTCGACATCCTGCAGCGGGTCGATTGAGGTTTGTTAGAGTGGCGAGCAGCTCATCGGGACCCTGACAAGCTAGAACCGCTGGACTGCAACCTAGAACCGAGCACCTGGATGAAGCCAGCAGAGGGCAAGTTGAAGATCAACAGTGACATTGCACAATTCGTAGCAGATAACGTAGGAGGCCTAGGATTGATTTAGAGAGATGACATGGGACATGTTGTGGACCTTATGTGTGTTGTTATCCAAGCCATCACTGATCCATTCGTCCTTGAGGTAATGGGGATTCACGAGGCTCTAAGCTGGGTACACAGGAAAGGATGAGCTAATGTAAGGATTGAATCAAATTGCCAAGCAACGGTGCAAGCAATTACTGGCACACAGGAGATAGAGTCTCCAATAGACCTTATTATATCAGACTGTTGACGTCTGTTGCAACTATGTAATGTAGCGTCTATTATATTTATATGCCGATCTGCGAATCGTGCTTCTCATTGGCTTGCCCATAAGACCCGTTCATATACTGATTGGTCATGGGATCATCATGTTCCAGATGGACTTCAGAACATTATTAGTTTCGATATTATGATTTAGCAAAGAGCATTTTCATCAAAAAAAAAATATATATATGACCGACAGAAAGTCACTTATAATTTCATCAAATTATATTATTGTCATAAGTAAGTATTGAAATTGTCTTAAATCAGTAACTGAACTGATAAGTATGAAACGACAACGTAGAAGCTAGAAAGTGAAGGGTGACACGTCACTGTCTTCTTTGCAGAGGTCAGCCAGTTTCTTCGTCTTGTTCGGTTCTAGTTCCTTCCGCTACCATCCATCGCCGTATTGGTGTTGCAGAGCCATGGAGCGGAGAGGCTTTTGGTTTTGGGGCAAGAAATGGTTAGGGTTTGGGCTTTTGATTTGCACTGCCTGTACCTTCGATTCGATTGTGCAGGTCCGTGGTTCAGTCCACGAGTACCGGAACGAAGCTTTCATGGCGCGGTCGAACGCGTTCTTCTTCCACGGCGGTAGCGAGGGGCTTTACGCTTCTAGGGTTCCAGATTCTTCGTCCTCGTCTCTCGACAATCACATGGCCGGAAAATCGTTCATAAGGTTTGAGAGATTCACTTCACTCGATGATCTCGATGTTCGTTTCTAATATTGGCTTGATTGATTGGTTTGATTTGAGAATTATTTTTTCGCGTTTAGGTCAATTCTGGTTCCGATTTGAAAGAATCTATTGCTGTGTTTTGATTATTAGCTTATCTGTTTGCTAACTTTACTAATTCTGGGTTTTCACAAAACCTAGTCTGTAAATGTGGATTCATCAGGCCCATGATTAGTAATTTCACAATCTAGGTTTAAACTAGAAGTCTCTAACGTAATGTTCTGGGCGAAGTGATTCTGAAATCTATAAAATTGTGATGACAGCTGATGTAAATTACACGTTATGTGATCAAGCTTTGTGATGTATAAAGCTATCCTACAAGGCTATAGCTTCGAAGCCATGTAAATTGCCTTGTTGAGCTTGTCACCACATGCTTGTGTTAGCAAATAGGTTTGGTAATCTTTGGAGTACGAGCACAAGTTTGTTTGGGGACGGTGAAGGGTCACATTCACCATCTATCAATGAAGACATAAGTAATTATTGATAGCTTGTATTGTAATGAAGATAAAGTAAAGTTGATTAGGTCCATGATCTCTTCCACGTAACCAAGAAACTCTGCCTTGTACTCCCAGTTCGTGAAAAATTTCAATCTACTATAAAAATTATTTCTTTTTTCACAATGGTCTTTCTGTTTGGATGTATTAAAATATGAGATCATTGCTTGACCTGTAAATTTGACTATTATTGGAAGGTTTAAAATTTGGATTAAGACTGAGTAAAACTATGTTAATCTTAATCCTTGCTTTGGTGTGAATCCCTTAAATCACTTATCCCTAATTCCCCTCATCAAAGTATTTACAGAACCAAACACAAATAATAATTAGCTGATATGATCTTGCCAAAACCTTTTTCTGATTGATCTCAATATATAATGAATGCAGAAAAGTTATAGGAATGACATAAAAGCTTAAAGTTCTTATACTGTATTCTTGCTGTAACTAGAACTGATGGTCAGTGACACACATGAATGCAATGTTGGTGCTATTATTCCATGCCTGATTTGAAAATGAGATGAATAATAATACTTTTCCTAATTATATGGAATCGTTAGCTATTGTGTCAAAACAACTGTCGGGGTTCATTCCCATTTTTATTTCATTCGGTGTCATGCTTTTTATCCTAGAATATCTCTCTCACTGATGGAATTTCAGGTTCGAGTCTGTCATATTCAAAAGGACAAAAGAATCTGCTAGTAAGCAGAATGATATGCAGCAGAATACGGGATTAGTGGAAGCAATTATACTTGAGGTGAAAGATAGAGGAAGAATTGGAGGTTCTCTTTTAAAATCTGATCTGATATGCTGCACTCATAGTCTTTCTGAGGACGGATCTTGCAAGGTAGGAGAGGTTATTATCCAGAAGAATCAGGACAACCCCGATTGGCCTAAACGCATTAAGACCTTCTTTATTGCGGACTATGAAGAAACGAAAATGGATCCACTTAGTATTGAAATTAATAGCACTGGGATGTACTACCTCTACTTTATGTATTGCGATCCACAACTCAAGGGTACCATAATCAGAGGAAGGACTGTGTGGAGGAACCCCAATGGTTATTTACCCGGAAAGATGGCTCCTTTAATGCCATTCTTTGGCATCATGTCTTTAGCTTATCTTGTACTTGGGCTAATCTGGTTTCTGAGATTTGTTAAATTTTGGAAGGATATTGCCCAGCTACATTATCACATCACAATAGTAATTGCTCTTGGGATGTGTGAAATGGCTGTTTGGTATTTTGAGTATGTCAATTTTAATTCTACTGGAAGTAGACCTATGGGTATCACACTGTGGGCTGTGACTTTCACTGCTGTTAAGAAAACTCTGTCTCGGCTTCTTCTTCTGGTTGTGTCAATGGGTTATGGAGTGGTTAGACCAACCCTAGGTGGTATAACCTCAAAAGTGCTTCTTCTTGGACTGATATATTTTGTTGCATCGGAGGCACTTGATCTTGTTGAGAACTTGGGGAACATCAACGACTTTTCTGGAAAAACTAAGTTGTTTCTGGTGCTACCTGTTGCATTCTTGGACGCCTTCTTCATTTGCTGGATTTTCTCATCTTTGTCAAAAACACTAGAGAAACTTCAGGTAGTCATTTGTGTTTCCAACCTATCCTTTTTTGCCTGCTCTTGTAGGTAACATAGATTTTTAGAGCGTAAAGTACACACTTCTTTATGTTTACTGTATATTCTGGTAAGTTGCTGAGGGTGTTCCAAGAACTACTGTATAGTTCAACACAATGTTACCTATTGTGTTAACTAGAGATACTTAAACCTAACCTGTGAGTGAAGTGTGCTGAATACTGCATTTTTTTGTTTGTTTGTATAATTGCACAACTAAGTGTTCTTCTACCAATTTATATTTTTTTGTGGATGCAGATAAGGAGAAATGTGGCTAAACTGGAGCTATATCGTAAATTTACAAATGCACTCGCAGTTTCTGTTCTGCTCTCTATTGCTTGGATTGGCTTTGAGGTATTAGCTATTTTCTTGGTGTATATTTAAATCATCCATTCCGTTATTATAACACACTGATTAGGAACACAGGTGGGGTTTCTTTTTTGTAAGTCAATATCATTAACCACTAATTACTTATCTCCTGTATTGTCTAGCTATACTTCAACGCCACTGACCCATTGAGTGAACTGTGGCGAATTGCATGGATTATCCCAGCTTTCTGGGCTATACTTGCATACTCTCTCCTTGTGGTGATATGTGCCCTTTGGGCTCCTTCGCGCAACCCAACCAGGTACTTGGTCTTACCTTGCCTTTCTTTCTTTTTCTGTCCTTATGGTTTGTGACACTTGCTGGATTATTTTGAAGATAGAATCGGGTCATTTTTCCTTTTAAGCAATGCCTGCTTTTTGCATATGCATTTGTGGAAAGTGAAAGTGACACCCATCTCCAGACATAGAGGTGATATGTTAGGTTATCCTACTTTAATCAGAATCTTTCTCACATCTATACAATTGAAATATAGCATTAGCTTTTCTTTTCCACGCCGTTATAGCATCTTGTATTGTCCACCAGAATATATATGCAATTTGTACTAAAAGATGCTAAAGAATTTGTTGAATAGGATAATCTAACAAAATTATACTAACCTTGTTACATTTCTTGGGTTAGTTACTTTCTCACTTAGCTACACTTTTAATTTTTCTCACTCTACTGTATTAAACTTTCAATTTTTCTCACTTCACTCTACTTTGGTAATTAATGACAAAAATACGCTTAATTAATTTTCAAAAATATGCCACTGCTAAAGTAAGTTTTGCCTTAGTTCCCAAAATTTGTTGTAGGTGTATTTTTGTCATTTATTATCAAAATAGAGTAAAGTGAGAAAATTTGAAAGTCTACTGTAGTTATGTGATAAAATCAAGAAGTCAGTGTAGTTAACTGAGAAAAATGATAAGGTTAATGTACTTTTGTGAGATTATCCCTTGTTAAAATTCTCACTTTCATCTCGGTGGATTACTGAACCTTACATTAAATTGCCGTTGCTTGTAGGTATTATTGCCATTACTGGCTTTGCTGATTAGTTTAGTCTCAGGGAGACTCGTATCCCTGAATGATATTGAGCCTTTCTCTTGCATTTTAGAGTAAAAGACTCGTATCCCAACTTCTGTTATGTTGTGCCTTATGAATAATAGCAAAGATGCTCTTTAGTGCACGTTACATTTCATCGATTATGACCCTAATCTGATAATCAAAGGCCCTACTCCTAATCTAACCTGACTTGCAGATACGCATACTCAGAAGAGACCGGGGAGGACTTTGAGGAGGGCATTGCATTGACCGGTGGCGGGATGAAGTTGACGGATGATGTGGCGAGTAAGCTGGAAAGGAAGGAAAGACAAGGTACTAGTTCAACAGACCATGTCTTCGGGCTCGTGGAAGATGTAGAGGAAGACAAGCGAGAATAGACACTACACTAAAACGCATCCCTTGCGCAGCTCCCCTTACTTATCTAGGAAGGAACTAGCCTGTAATTTTATTTTTGGATAGAATCTCTGTACAAATAATTACATGCAGAAGTTATGAGAGAAAAAATGATGCAGTATCTGTATAAATCTTAAGGATTTTTTAACCATAACGATCTGGCTTATCCTTTTAACATATCATTAGGCCCATAAATATTTGCATTCGCACCCTAGAGCCACGCACAGTGGATGGATGGATTCCGGTTGTCGCTCCTGACCGGGAAACCACTCAAGTGATTACACCAGCCACCGAGGAAGCATTGGTTGTCGCCCCTGACCGGGAAACCACTCAATTGATTACACCGGCCATCGAGGAAGCATCGTTTGGGCGGCTGAGTAGTGTGTCAGACGTGTGACTACTCGTTTCAAGATTTTTGAATTTGTTACATTCGTTTATCGTGAAACCTTTGTGTCTTTCCGTTTTTCTTTCTTGCTTAACATAATTAATAGACCTATTAATTTAGATGTCCTTAGAGCAATTCCATCAGGTTGTCGATGTTAGGGTTGACACATTAGATGGTTAGGTGGGACCACCTGTCATTAGTGTCGACGCTTGCTATTTGGTGAAGAAACGCTAGCGTCAGGGTTGAAATTTATTGTCATTGTTTTCCCACACCTCTCTGACGTGGCGGCTGCTAATTGATCCGCAATCCGTGACAAGTGTTTGACATCGGTTCTTTGCAGAAGGTTGATACTGAGATAACGCAACGCCAGCCATTTTCCACTCGGTGCTAACACCGATACTATCTCTCTAACGTTGATCTAACGCCAATAGTTGGACTTGCTCTCACCTACCCAATTATAGGGCATGCATTGAAGTGCTTTGTATGAAAGTTCCACAATTTATTGAATTAGGGAAGGTTTGGTGGGGCAAAATTGGGAAGAAACGCAAGCATCTCGCTGGCTCTTGATCTGACCCATCTCTTTCGCTGTATAAACCTTCCACATTTCGGCCGTGATCTCAATCCTCTCTAGTCTTAGTCTTAGGGGTTAAGCTTCCACAACCCAGACGCGTATTGGGTTCGTTTAAGAAGGTCTCGACCCAGATTCTGGTTTCTCAGATCTTCCCACCATTTTTCTCTGCTCCTGCACGACCACAAAGCCCTAAAGGTTTGATCTTTATCTACCTAATCGCAGTTTCAGCTTCGTTTTCGTCAACAAATGTTCTTATTCTCTTTATGTATTGCTTCGATTGTGCCTTTTGATTTCTGGGTTTTTCTATTTTCTAGCTAATTGCTTTGCAACCCCCCTTTCTGGGTTCTGAACTGCGGGTACAGTCGAATTTGGGTTTTTTTTTTTATTTTAGGGTTCTAAATTTCTAATTGCGTGTGCGGTGATATCAGTTGAAAGAGAAGAAGAAGACTGAGATGGGTCATGATCATCATCACCATCATCACGGCCATGGCCCTCACGAAGATCCATTACTGACCTGTTGCTGCTGTCCATGCTTTCTGGTAGCTTCCATTTTCAGAGGTATCGGAAGCTGCTTGTTCATCTCCTTCTACCCTGTCTTGCGCTGCTTCGGGTTCGATGATCACCATCACCACCGCTGCTAGATTCGAACTCTTATTGTTGTTTCTTTCGTTTTTGAGTTTTTGTGATGTTCATCAAATCTTGTAGCTCGTTGGAATCGAATGATCTTTTTTTTTTTTTTAATCCGATGTTGTTTTGACTGTTGGCTCTGTTCTATCTTACTTGTGTATTTACTGAATGTGTTTCGTTTAAGTTAATGTAGTGTCCGAATTTGTGAAATATTGTTCGTGCTTATCATCAAATTTGTGTCACTGTTATGGTTTATGAGAGTTATATCTTTCAACGGTAAGATCTGATGGAGTTATTTGTGTTATTTATAATGATCTGATACGGCTATAATGTTTTGTCTAATATGACGGTTAAGTGATAGTGTTTATTAAACGAATTTACAGAAGCCTTTAAATTATATTTAATTAAGCCCAGGTGTTATATTCATTCATTCATTTTATCGTCAAGCATTTGGAGTTCAGAAATTTAGAATACTATGCCTCCAACTATGTCATATTTAAAATATATATTTCTATAACGCTCCTTTTATCTATTAAGATAAAAATAACCTTATTAGTATTTAATCTTATTTTGTCATTATTATTTTTCCTTTTTTTCATTAACTTTACTTTATTATTAATGTTTATCAATGATAATTTCTCAATATGGATGGTATAATATTAAAGATAGGACATGTTTCTTCTTTTCATTTTGACCAATATCATTCATTAACAAAAAGACCAAATCCGTGCATGTGCATGTTGAATACATATTCACTATCAAAACCTTGACCTTACCTATATGTTCCAACAGCCAAACAACTATAAAATGTAGAAAAATATCATACATAAACCATAGCTTACTCATAGTTTCTATACAAAGTATAAAAAAAAGATCATATTAACTAGGGATATTATCGCAAAAATACACTTAAATTATCCTCTTTATCACTCAACTATACTTAAAAATTATTTTGACTTATCAAGTACCCTAACTTTCTAATTTTATCAATATTATGTTTTCTTTTAGTTTTTTTAACAGAAAATAAGGCATGTGCACATGTTTATTTTAAAATTATAATGCCAATTCTATCTTTGTGTTCTCTTTAAAGTTTAGACTTCTGCTTTCAATTTCTCATCCCTTTTCAGCTAACCCTGACCTCTTTACCAACCTCTTCTTTACAATCCAGCGTTTGAGTTCATCGGTCCTATTCAGTCAGTCTTTGCCTCAGCCGAAGTTCATCGACGGCGATCTCCTTATGAGCTAGAGAAGATGAGACACAGTCGGAGAAGACAAGGCCGAATCGAAGAAGGCGAGACCGAGTGGGAGAAGACAAGGCCGAGAAAAGCTACCTGCCGGTGTCTCGAGTTCCCTATGGATCTGAAGATGCCCATAAGCTCCGCGAATCGACGATGTTCAGGAGCTCCGGAAACCCTAGATAGACTATGGATCTGAAGATGTCCTCGCCGCATGACGGTGTGGTCGTCTTTGATTCCAGCAAGCTCTGGCACGAAGATCCCTTCTCTGATCTTTCTCTCCTCCAAACCGAGTCACGTCAATTTCCCAGAAGAAACCAACGGTTCTGGTACAAAGCGTAGTCAACGATTGCTCCACCCAACGCCGTGGAGGTGGTTTCTCGTAGTGAGACGTTTGTATACAAGGGTCGGTGCTCACGGCGTGGGGTTCGGGCGGGGCTGCTAGAGACGACGATATCGAACGAACGGGAAGTGATCAAGTTCTTGTTGGAGAGGGTGTTGCCGCCAGTGGTGTTCAAGGTGTTGACGAGGCTGCTCAACAATGTGCTGAGAGTCATTGTTGTGTGACGGGATTGATTTTGGAGATTGTATTTTGGAAAATCAATTGAATTTGAAGAGATTGTATTTTGGGGTAAAAATCAAAGTTGTTTGTGACGGCTGGGAATGCTTTTAGAAAAGTAATTGAGTTGGGAGATTGTATTTTGGGAAAGAATCAGTGTTGTGTTATGGAATGTGAGTAGACAAGAGAGATGATTACCCCACAATAGGTGTATCTAAGTGATAAACTGAACAATTTAGGTGTATATACCTGATAATAACCCTACTAACTATTATATGATATCACAATAGATGAGGATGAATAAGAGTTTCAGTCCTTTCTGACAACAAACTAAAATCTAACTATTAAAATTATAAACGAAGGGTGATGAAGCTAACTAGAAGCTGACAAGGAAGAGAGGTAATAATGGTGCAGCAAAGTAAACGACAATGAGATAATAAAAAAAGATTTGTTTAATATTTAAGGATATTTTTGTCTTAATAGATAAAATAAGTATATTTTTCAATTTTCAAACTATAGAAGTATATTTTTTAAATATGATATATTTAAAGACATGGTATTTCAAATTTCTCCTTACAATTTCTCATATTATCAAAAAAATTCCATTTTTGACTCATCCTGCATCAAATCATATGGATTAATCAGTAGTACAGTATGTATTGAATATGCGGTAAAAAAAATTTAACAAAAATTTGTGCATATAATCATTCATTAACCACAAACAAATTGATTAACCATTTCGCAGCCCACGTGCTTCATATTTGTAAGATAAAAACAAGTTTTATTCCCATTTATAACAGATGTCTCGAGCACCATTCATATTTTTAATATGTGTTACTCACATCTTGTCCTTTCTCATATAAAAGAATAACCAACAGACACATATATGTTTTTATCATCGAGTAAAATGTCTCTGTAATCATAGTTTTGTATAATCGAGTTACAAGTATTTATAATTTACTAGAAACAAAATAATCATTTTATTCTACAAATTACATTTGCAAATAAAATACTTGTTGGACCTCAGGAGTCAGAAACACCTTTTTTTCTGTAAATATGATCCTAAAATTGATAGAAAGTGCGGAACGATATAAAAAAGGCAATATATGACGTAGCAAGAGGAGCCGAATAGCACGTGGATGGCATGCACGTGTGTGTGGTCGGCACCGAGGCTATCTCAGTAATTACACAAACAAGGTTTGTCTTTTACCAACGAAGACTGGCGCGACTCCTAAACCGGCCCGTCAAAAACGACAACGAACCTCAACAAAAAAAACTCCGCCTTTCCTTCAACAAAATCACAATCCAAAACACACAAAAATCAATAATAATTATATTTGCATGATCGAATCCGAATCGGATTCGAAGCCCAGGTGTGGGTTTGATAGCGAAGTAGAAGAAGAAACAAGGACTAGAGAGTTTCAGAGCTTCTTTCTCGTTTCCGCCTTGTAATCTACGGTTCCTATTTTAACTCGTCTGTTAATCTCTACTTAATGGCTACGTCTTCTTAGTCAATCCCAATCCCAACTCCGATTCCAAAACCCTTTCCTCTTCGTACGTCTCGCTGAATCATCTATAAGATCGTTCTCGATCTGGGTTGGAATCGGATCTTAGTTTTATATCACCGATCTCTCGAGAACTGTGGGTTTTGCTTTTAGATCACAAGGGAAACGAAATTTGAGTGTTTTCTGATCTGGGTTTAGCAACATCTGTTTCAATTTTCGATTATCTTACTTGGGTTTGGTGGAGATGAGGGGAAAGGTAGGGATTTTGGCCTGGGTTTTGTTCCTGCTGTTTGGTTCTGGGTTCTGCAGATTTGTGGTGGAGAAGAACAGCTTGAAGGTGACTTCGCCGGACTCTGTGAAGGGTTCTTATGAATGCGCAATCGGCAATTTTGGGGTTCCTCAGTATGGAGGAACCTTGGTCGGTAACGTTGTTTACCCCAAAGCTAACCAGAAAGCTTGTAGTGAGTTCGGTGGTGCCGATGTCCCTATCGAATCGAAGGCCGGTGCTCGACCCACCTTCGTGATTGTCGACCGTGGAGGTACTTTCAAATCAATCTGCAATTAAATTTTGTGCATGATGATGATGTTGATCTAATTCTGCTGCAAAATGTATCTTTTATGTGTGCTTGTTGATGGATTATGCTATATATAGCATGTGATGCCAAATGGGTTTTCTTTTGATTGTTCATAAATGCTGCTAAGACCTTAAATTATGCTCCAGATCTGTTAATGTTGTCATCTTAGTAAGTTACAATTTTGATTTCTAAGTTCCAATATTCAGTTACCATGTTTGTTCATGTGTGGTTATGATGATCTAGTTCTGCTGCAAATATATCTTTATTTGCAAATATATAGTGCGTTATACCAAATTAGTCTTCTCTGAACTGTCCGTAAATGCTGTTAATCCCTTAATTATGCTTCAAATCTGTTTATTGTAAGTTACTAAGTTGTAGTTTTGATCTTCAGTTATGTTGTTTGGGTTTTTGGTAATAACTTTCCTGATATGGTGATTTAGTCCTCATTGCAAGTTTGGATGATTAGTGTTGCTGTTACTGAAAAGCTTTGTTTCTTCTTCGTACTCTCTTAATCATTACATCTATAAATGTGTTTGGTCTATTGGCAGATTGTTTCTTCACTTTGAAGGCATGGAATGCACAAAAGGCGGGAGCAGCAGCAATCCTTGTTGCAGACAACAAAGACGAACAATTGATTACCATGGACACACCGGAAGAAAATGACCCAGACGCTGATTATCTACAAAACATCACAATTCCATCAGCACTCATCACCCAATCTCTAGGAGACAGTATCAAGGCAGCTCTCTCAAAGGGCGAATTGGTCAGCATCAATCTCGACTGGACGGAGGCCCTTCCTCACCCAGATGACCGAGTCGAATATGAGTTCTGGACCAACAGTAACGATGAGTGTGGCCCAAAATGTGAGAGCCAGATCGAGTTTGTGAAGAACTTCAAAGGAGCAGCTCAGATACTCGAGGAGAAAGGGTACACTCAGTTCACTCCACACTACATCACTTGGTATTGCCCCGAAGCTTTTCTTTTGAGCAAGCAGTGCAAGTCTCAGTGCATCAACAATGGGAGGTACTGTGCTCCAGATCCTGAACAGGACTTCAGTAGAGGGTACGATGGGAAAGATGTTGTGGTGCAGAACCTGAGGCAAGCTTGCTTCTTTAAGGTCGCTAATGATACTGGAAAGCCATGGCTCTGGTGGGACTATGTTACTGATTTTGCTATTCGATGCCCGATGAAGGAGAAGAAGTATACTAAAGAGTGTGCTGATGAAGTCATCAAATCTCTTGGTAGGTGAAATGCTTAATTGGTGTTGCTAAGATTATTGTTTATGGATTGGAAGGCTCTAATCTAACTTTTATTGTTCTCTTATTTGAAGGTCTTGATCTTAACAAGATAGATGAATGCATTGGAGATCCTGAGGCAGATGTAGAGAACTCGATTCTAAAAGCCGAACAAGATGCACAGGTTGGGCTCTAAATAACGTGGCTATTCTTGGAAGGGTTAATTGTAGATAGCTACTGTGTACTATACGCCTTTTGCACATAGCTATCCCCAACTTTAAAATGTTAATTGCAGCTACCTAAACTTTCAAAAAGTTGCAGATAGCTCTTTTTCGCCCAAAAAAATATATGACGAAAATGCCCTTGACCATAATGTAAAAAAAAATACTGTTTTTATAATCTTTATAATGGTTTTATCTTTTCAGGTGGGGAAAGGCACTCGTGGTGATGTGACGATATTGCCAACTCTTGTAATAAACAGGAGTCAGTATAGAGGTCTGAACCAGCTGTTCTCACTATTATATTTATCCATTATGCATGATTTATATGCTTACATTATCTGAGTTTTTTATCGGTTTCAGGGAAGTTGGATAGAGGAGCAGTTCTGAAAGCCATCTGTGCAGGGTTTGAGGAGACCACAGAGCCAAACATATGTTTAACTGCAGGTTCCCATTCTATTATGTTTGGTTTTGATATTGTGAAAATGTTATATGCTAAAGCTCACTAACATTTTTAGCCCTTGAAATACAAGTTGGGCCGTACATAGTAATTGGATTACAATTTTAATGGTTGAGGCGTTTCCAAACTTTAAGCTTGGAACTTTCCAATGTGAAGTTAAGTTCCCAAACTCATCTCAACCGTTAAAAACTGTAATCAAACGGGCACAGATGGTTTTCAGTTTCCACTCCTGATAGTTTATACTTAGTGTCTTCTTTTTTTATTGTGCAGATGTGGAAACAAATGAGTGTTTACACAACAATGGAGGATGCTGGGAGGACAAGGCCACTAACATTACTGCATGCAGGGTAAACCCTCATAATCGCATCCTCTTGTTAATATTTTTCGGCCCGACATCAATTAGATTATCTTCTTAATCTCACTGCTGATATGCATAAAATTTGTTGTAGGACACTTTTCGGGGCCGAGTTTGTGAATGCCCGATTGTCCAAGGTGTGAAGTTTCTTGGTGATGGTTACACTCATTGTGAAGGTAAAAATGCTTTTTCGATTCAAGTTTAGATTCGATCTAGTGGATGAAAAAACCATGGAATTGCATTATCTGTAAAATTTGTTTGCTTTGCTTGAACAGCTTCGGGGGCTTTACGTTGTGAGGTGAACAGTGGGGGATGTTGGAGGAAGACTGCAGGTGGCAGGACTTATTCTGCCTGTGTTGTAAGTTGCTCGACTTTTTTTTTTATCAGCAATTATTTAAATGTGTAAAGATTTGGGCTCGAGACCACCCCTTATGTAGAAGGGAGATGCCCATTTTTTCATAGAAAAAGAGATATCATTGCTGGGACTCAAACTTTAGTCCCGTGGACCCAATTTGAAGTGTGTGACCAGTTGGACAAGCAAGAACTGTTGATTAATGTTATCATTCTTGTGAATTATTCAGGACGATGATTCAAAAAGTTGCAAGTGTCCACCGGGATTCAAGGGCGATGGAGTCAACAACTGCGAAGGTATTCTGAATCCGACCCATGACTTCAAATTTGTTTCTCGTTAAGGATTGGTGTGTAGCTTCGACTAACCTTTGACCGTTTTCAGATGTGGACGAGTGCAAAGATAAGCTCGCTTGCCAGTGCCCGGGCTGCAAGTGCAAGAACACGTGGGGAAGCTACGAATGCAGCTGCAATGGAGGCATGTTCTACATGCCAGAACACGACATCTGTTTAAGTGAGTACCTCGTAGATCTCCTTCGGGTTGCACTTGAATTCAGAAAATTATCCAATTTCTATACTTATCTGATTCATGTGCCTTTGTCGATATTCAGGCAAAGCTAACACAGAAGTTAGCTGGGGCTTTGTATGGATCATAATTCTCGGGTTGGCTGCTGCAGGAGCAGGAGGATATGTAGTTTATAAGTACAGAATCAGGGTATGAATTTTATTTGGTTGCTTTAAATTCAATTCATTAGGAATTTGATAAGTGAATTAAATTGGCTTATTATGGATCTTTATGTGCAGAGATACATGGACTCGGAGATTCGGGCAATCATGGCACAGTACATGCCATTGGATAATCATGCAGAGATCCCTAACAGTGTTTCTCATGGGAATATATGAAAAAAAATGTGTACTTGTATGACTGTTATTTTCACATTTGAACCGTTATTTTCTGTTTTACTAGTAGATATCTTTAGTTATATCATTGGTTGTGTAAATTTACATTTTGGCTGGTGCACATAATTGACAATAACATGGAATTCTCTACTTTTCTTCACATAAAGCTTAAGGTTAATATAGAAATTAGTAATCAGAATAAATGAACTTGGCATAGAATATTAGAAATAAAAAGAACAAGGGTTCTTGGAACATGAACTCTGTACAAATGAACTGACAAGGTAAAAAAAGGAATAAATCTTAAACATTATAGTTGACTATTATGTCCCACACAAATATAGTATAGTTCAACTATATTTTCACACCTAGGACTAGGGCCAAATCAGGCTAACCTTTGAACATATGCATCAATTTTCGGTCCCGGGTTTTGAAACCGAGCCTTTTGAGTGATCTTCCTTGCTGTTTTGCATGATCCTATATGCATAGAATGCTGCTACTCCGGCACTGCACGAAAAGAAGCAACTCATTACAAAATTTTAGACTGAGAAGATATAACGAAACAGATCGAGTTAGAACTTGGGACACAAAAGAATCATTGGAACCTGATGAAGAAGCTCAAATAATTCAGAAGCGAATGTTTCTGTAAGAGAAAAAAAGGAAACAAGAAATGTCAGAAATATGATAGCCATATCACTTTAATAAGTACTCGAAGCAGTAAAAGTAACAAAGGAAATCGCTAGATTAAGGCCTGGCCTCATACCTGAGACACGACATATATCGCCCTTAGAAACAATATGCCCGTTATTGCTGCACAGCCAACAGTCAAGTAAGAGAATGAAGTCGAGACTCAAGGTCACTTAAAGGAACATAAAGCTATGCCTGAACAAAAATAATTAAGTTTCTCCATATCTAAGCACCAAACAAATGTGATTACTTGAATTGCATGTCCTCGAAAGACGAATAATATCCTACATGTCAATCTAATGAGAGTGTCAATTGACTATCTCATTACAGATTTGGGATAATATCCATGTTCTGGTTCACAGAGCTTTTTATCGAGAATTGAGTTAGCAAATAATGCTCAGGCCTCTCTCATATAGAAAAGAACACTGATATGAATCACAAAGAAAGTAGAAGTGATGAGCTAAAAGTACACTCAGATCTGAAGATGTTCATATCTACTAAGGTTTCCCAATTTATGTTGTTTCAAAACAATGACACAAATAAAATGGTCAGGAACGAATTTTCCAATGTGCATCACAATATGTCTGGTACTAACCTGCCTGCCCTTTCAAGGGTAAATCAAAGGATCCTCCTTCTTTCTGTGCTTTTAAACTTGATACACTCAATGATAAAAGAGCGATACCAGGTATAATACCAAATCTAATAGCAGAAATGCTTCCTTCTATCATGAAGGCAAGAAAACCATTGAGAGAAAGAAGCAAGCCTGCAAAACATAATTCATTAATTCATTAATTAAGAAACAAATATGAGAACCAATCATGAAAACCCTCTGATGTCCCCATTTAAGGTAAACAATATAATCAAAGAAACATTGAGATAAAACGACGTGTGTATCAAAACTATTAAATTATGGAGCTACTGTTTTGCACAATTGCATCTCTCACACACAAACTGACTCAATACAAGCAGCAAATAATAGAACACTGTACATACCATAAGGTATCCCGACGCTGAAGTCGCGGACTGTAGAAATATCTTTCGCATCATCAATGGAAGAAGTAAACGTGTTGACAACCTCCTTCACATCTTCAGGGGAATTTTCAGTGGCTTTTGAGATGTATGTTTTGCCTTCTTCACTGATTTCCTTGGCTATGACACTGAGATCAACCCTTGCCTTGTCTGCTTGAATTTTCAACCGTTCTGCAGTTTCTTTCAAAACGATTGTTGCTTTCTTAGAGTATATAACATAGGATTCTTGAGATATGTTTTGCATCTTTAAGGCTTGTTCTTTGAAAGATGCTAGAGCCTCTTTCCATGCTTCTTGTGATTCTTGAGCTCTAGACTTTACATCTTCGTTTTCCTTCTCCACCTCAATATCTGAATGCTCCTATAAATCAAAGTTTGAAATACCATCAATGGAGAACTTTGGAGTATATGCAATGTAAAAAACAGAATCAGAAGTAACAGGCATTTAACCACCATTTCATAGCTTTGCTATATGCTACTATACTTCTCAAATGTCAAATTTTCTCGAAGAACATTACAGAGTACTTTCACATGTTATGCCAACAAACAAGTCCATCACATGAAATGGAATTTAAATGAGAATAGAAACCTCACATAGAATGAAGAGAACAATATGCAATTGTGGCTGATACATTAACCTCAAAACTATTGCAGACACAAAAAAGAACACAAATAGTGAACCAGTCCAAATTCTATTTCATTTTGAAAACTAAAAGGAACCCGCAGATGAAATCTTTATTAAATAACAAGGAATTTATGAAAAAGAGCCAACTTTAAACTGGTGTTTTGATAAAATACATTCTACTATGGAGCGAAAGCAAAGCATATTCAAACTTTGGGTACTCAGAAATAAATCCTTACGAATCCAATTTCTAATACTTAATTATACACAAAAAGTAATATAAACATATCCCCAATTCCAAGACTTGTAATCACAAAATCAAAAACTGTAAATAGCTAAGTTCCAATTGAGCTTGTAAATACACCGATCCCTTTGCTCGTGAAGAACAGTCCCTCAAAAGATCAAACAAGACCAATCAAGCACTACAGTCTACACAGACCAAAACGAACAGTAAGGCTGAAATTGAAAGAAAATCAAACAATTCCGTGACTCAGAGAGATATATATCTTACCAGTTCCTCATGAGAGGCAGCGAAAGGGACAAGCAAGGACGGCTTGAAGGAACCCCCATGAAGGGTAGAGAGAGAACCCACCCCCAGCCCTGGGGGAGCATCGGCGGTTACGCTTCCGGCCACATCTGAGGATCGGAAACAGCGAGCTCCGACCAAATAGTCAAATCGCAGCGATGACGGAGACGGGGTCAATGAAATCGAAGAAGCCCTCTTCGATGGCAGAGAAGCACAGCTAGGGTTCGCGAACGAAATCGGCACCATTCTTTCTCTGACGCAGATGAAGTGAAATTACAGAGACGAATCTGAGTATGCGGAGGAGAAGGGTTTTAAGGAGGAAGAGAAATGAAGCGATACAGTACGAATTGGGCACAGTACCAGAAGTACTGAAGAAGACAAAGAAGAAGCAACGGCGAAGAAATGCCACGAAATCAACGGTTGAAAATGAAAGGAAAATGGGAAGAGAAAAAAGGAGGTGTCGTGTAATGCTTTGGTGACACGTAATCATTACACGCGATTCGAGCCCCACCGAATCTTCAAGATGCGACACGTGTCGTCTTGTTCTTTGCCCCTCCACTTGGATCCTAATGCAATTTTCCTATACAAGATTTGACCACAAATAAATAATTACGAACAAAATACAACAGAATGTGTCCGTGTTTGTGTTAAAATACATCATGTGACATGTCATAGTTGACCTTTCACCAAATTATTGACCTTTTTTTTTTTATTTTGATACTTTTGTTGTGACTTAATGTCTGAAATTAATTCCACTCAATAAAAGAACCGAGTTTTTATTCGTGTAACTTTACTTTAACTCGTCATATTTATTCATTATTTAATCTTCAAATTCAAGTTGACATTGTGAAACATGTCATGCAAGTATGTTTAGAATCATTAGAATTTAGAACCATCAAAGTGGAAAGTGCAAGAAAGGCATTGATGCAAATAACACACAAACACTCGAAGCAAAGCACGTAGGACAGACAGTCCTATACAGGGCCTACCCAATTGGAATGGGCCCATTATTATTGGGCTTCAGTGGACAACCGAGAGAACATGGGCCTGGTCTGGCCCATCTCACACAGACCCAGTTTGTATATAATAAAGTTTCAGACAATCCGGCATTCACGCCACTCATGTGCCAATTCATGGTCCCCAAAACCAACATTAATGAGGAGAGAGCTTAACTCACATTTCTTTTATTTTTATATTTATTTTATTCATCGAAAGTCGAAACAGTAAAAAAATAAAAATAAAAATATTACTCGTATTTTGGAAGTACCGGTCGTGTGAGAGTGTGAAAACTGGAACCTTCTACTTCGATTCTCTCCTTAGCAGAATTTCAGGATCTCTCCCCAAAGTCCAAACAACGTTAATAACAAAAATAATGTGTCGTTTTGTTTCTCACTTTCTTCCTTTCTCACACCAGCCAAGTACTAAAACACAAGAAACTTCTAATATTTAAAATATGTTGGGTTAATTATATACGGTTATCTTATAAATTGCTTATAAGTAAATGGTTCTATGATAAATTTTTAAGATAATATAATTTTATGATAAATTATGCATAGACATATAACTATTTTTATAAATTTTCACATATCCTTGTGTTATAAAATACATAAAAAAATTAAAAAGAAATTGTTATATAACATTGACATTTGTATAATATAATAAAACTACTCATTTTATATTCTTTCTATTTTAATATATTTAAGGAAGATTTTAGGAACTAGACCATTACAGAAAATGAACGAGTAGTT
>JAYMSW010000406.1:0-23360 GCA_036897725.1 Erodium texanum | reverse complement strand
AAGAAATAAACGGTAATAAAAACACAAATTCGATGAAGGTAAATAGAAAAGAGAAAATTATTTTAACAAAAAAAAGTATTAATGAGGGTATTTTTGTTTAAATATAGATAAGAAGCTTTTGAAATTCTAAAAAATTGGAGCATATAAAATAAATAAGACATGAGACATAGTTTTTCAAATTCCCCTTTACAATTAATCACAATTAGGCGAAGACTTGATATGGGTTTACGTTCCGAGTAGTAACATAGTTGCTATAGATATGTGTTGTGTTTGGATATTTCTAATGGTTGCTGATGTATATGATAGATTATGTATGCAGAAGTAAATGAAGGGAGCTGCTTCCACCTAACAATTAACTTTATTGGGTTTCACAGTTGCAATCCAAATCTATCATGTTCTTATACAATTTCACAATGGTTGCAGAATGATTTGCAAGCCGTGCTGCGGGCTAATAAGGAGAAGTGAAATTGGAGAGTGCACATAATTTGGTGACACAGTGAACCTGTAGCGTTGCAGAATCATCGAGAGTGCAATCTTTGTTTCATTAGTTGCGAAGTTTAGGCCAACACAAATCCGAGGGCCCATTCCAAAGGGAAGAAACACAGCCGTGTTGTTGTTGGTAGCTTTGGCCACACCTTCTGCAAATCTCTCTGGTTTGAACAGGTGAACATCTTTTCCCCATATTTCTGGGTCGTGTTGAAGGGCTATACTTGGAATGCAAACCTGCACATTTGCAGGAACAAGTAGCTTCCCCAATCTGACATCCCTTCGAGTTTTTCGGTTAAGTTGAACGAGAGGAGAATATAGCCTCAGAGACTCATTGATGATCATTCCCATCTACAAGATTTGGAGACGAATATTAGATAACCAATTCAACTAAAAGGTTAAGCTGATAATTAAAGGTGCGCTCCAGTTGAGCGGTTTGGATGTGAAATTTAGGAAGAGATAAAAGACCATTGAGATGAGAGATAAGAGCTTTAAGAGAAGAGATGATAAGAGGCCCATTAGGGGATAAATAGAGAAATAATATGTTTTTTTTTTAGTTTTTTTTATACAGAAAGTAGGACTCAAACCCATGTCCGTGAGGTTCGAGCTCTGTTACCGTATTAAAGAAGCAACTTAACTAAAAGCTTAAACTAATAGTTGAAGATCTAATTATTGTTTTATACTCTAACAATTAATACACAAATATGCAATATGATTAAGATTATTTAATGGTGATTAAGGATCAATTATTGCTTACAGTTGCTAATCTTGTGATGCCATGAGGGGTCGGGTTTTCTTGGCCAAATAATTGGTGCACTTCCTCCCTCGCCCTTTCTTGCCAATCTGTGTGAATGGCAAGAAGAAGAACAACCCAGCTGAGCAAGGTCAAGGTTGTTTCTTGTCCAGTAAGATAGAATGTCTTGCACTCATCAACCATGTCGTCCACAGAAATTTTGGTATTGTCATCTTCACTATGATATGCACTTAGTAGTAAACCAAGATAGTCTCTACCATAACTTTGAGCTTTGCCTGTCAGTAAACTCTTCTCCCTTTTCTTTATCATCTGGATGATTGAGTCTCGTATCCCTTGTTCAAGTCTATCTGATTCAGCATCATCTCTTGTCTTCACCAATTTTCTGTCCATGAAATATGGAAATTTCACGATAAGTTTCAATTTTAAATCCAGGTTGTTGGACTTCATTTTTATTCACTTGTTTTATTCATTTGGGTGGAGATGTGTAGGCCCGGATTTTTATATGTGGGCTATAGACATCTACACATGGACCGGAGACTATATGATAGAAGAGATAAACGGATCGTGCGACAAACCAGGTTAGTTCTAATAACATGTCAAAGTTCTATCCAACCCGAAAGCTAAAGCCGCGTGGGAGAAAGAAAGATTACCCAATTACAGGAAGTTCAACTTTGTAGGCATTTCTTTGAATAACAAGGACCATCTTCTTCAGCATATCGAATATGTCTTCTCCTTCCAGGTAACTACTTCCAAAAGCTGTCCTGGAAATCATCTCTGACGTCAAAAGCTTGAATTCTTGGAACACCTCAATCTCCATTCCTGACAGGTTTCTCCATCTCTCTAACATCATCTCCACACTAGCAATCATCATAGGAGCCATGCTCTGCATCATAATCATGTTAATGCGAGTCTGAGAAAATTGATATATTTATATATATTGATTATGTTTCAGAACTTACTTTCAAGGCCTCTCCATGGAAAGCATGGTTGGCAAGCTTCCTCTGCCTCTGCCATTTTTCGCCTTCAGCTGCAGCAAGACCATCTCCAAAGAGCTTTTTGGTATGACCTCGAATCTGTATTTTCGGGAATGCCCCGTCTTTATTGTTCAATACCAGTTTGATCAGCTCTGGATCAGCGACTACCAGATGAGCTTGAGGGCCAACCCAGTGAAGGAAATTGATCCCTACACAAAACAAGTTAGGCAAAAAGCTACAGTCAAATGAAACATGTTATAGACTGGCTCTGTTACCATATAGCTTCATCCAGGAGTAAAGATGAGGCGCCACTTTGGGGAATATGTCATGTGACAGTTCCATGGGAGTTGCCATGGCTTCGTTTCTCATGCGACGCATCTCTTTGCTCGTCCCGTGGAAAAATCTGTAAGGAGGGCCTTTGATTCCTTGCGATGCCATCAGGTTCTGTATGCGACGAGGAGTCCACCAGAATTTGTTGAAGAACTTGATGAGAACAAACAAGAAGCACAAGCATAGTGGGCTCATAAGGTACATTGTCATGTTTCTTAGCACTGGCTCAGCCATAGTTACTGAACTGATCCCAAAATCTTGATGTTGATGATGAATCTTGGGAGGTTTGTTTCAAGATTGGCCAGAGCAATTGCAGTCTTTTCTTAGTTTTTTTTTTCTTCCAGCTTTTAAAAAGACCAAGTGGTAGAGTCCACCATGCAATATTTTTTATTTTACTCTGTTTTATTTAGCTGTTTATAAATTAAAAGGTTCATCTCATTCATTGGTGTCAACCAACTTTAACACACATCCATCCAAAACAAAATTTTGAGGTAACTTGTTAACCTAATACAATATTCAACACAAAACCTATCAACTTGCAAACATTTAATTCATCCCCAGTAAGTTTTTGACGTTACACAAAACCTGTCAAACTTGTATTATATTTGAAACAACTCTTCAAGTATAAAAGCTATGCATACATAAACATCTAGCGTTCGACGAAGTGAAACTTTGGCATATTAAAAAGGAATCATATTCCTATATCATCTTAACTTCTTGTCCCTCCCTCTCTCTCGTTTTTTGTATGAAAATATCTGCTGCTTCTTTGCCTTGTTTCAAATAAAAATTAAAGAAGAAATGCATATTGGTGATTTGTCGTTAGTTGCTGGCTACCATGCTCAGGCATGTTGCAGTTTATTGTTGGGCTGTCATGGATGGGCCCAATGATTTTGGGTTGCATTGTTCTAATGAGTTTTTTGAACCATACATGGCCCAACCCTTTCAGATCGCACCTTCTCGGACATGACCATAGATACTATTGAAAACACAACGCGTCCCGGTCTACCTCTGAAAACTCCGCATCACAGCGGCGCGTGGCAACGGATCGCGCAACGTTCCCTTCTCTTACCTTGGAAATTTGAATTGCGCTCTCGTTTCGTGCTCAACTCCACAAATATTTTCGTTTTGGTTGCCGAATTTTACTGTTACTTCTCTTATTCTGGGAAAAAGGAGAAGAAAAACCCTCCTACTATCTTTGGAGTGGGGAAGACGAAGAAGCTGCTCTGAACTTTCTGTCCTTTTTGGAAGGTACTAATTACTTGTTTGGCATACTCATTCAATTACCTTTTTTGGATTTATTGCTTCGTTGCCCAATTGATTTGGTTTGTGTTTCTTATCAGTTTTATTGATTTCATACTGGGTGGTTCTATTTTCGTGTGAAGAAGGTCGAATTGGGTTTTGTATTTTTCATGTTTTTCTTGAGTTTTTGTTATGGGTAATTGGAGTTCTTTTTGTGTGCGGAGAGGATTTAAGGGTTTGAGAGTCAAGAGCCCTGATTTATTGTTGTGCATTGGAATATTGTATGTAGTATAAGTCTATTTTAGCTGTAAATTATGTAGTTCGTCTTTTGAAGATTAAATATATGAACTGTGTGATTGATGTTTCCTTCCGTAAATCATAAATGATGTTGTAAATTATGTGCAGTAATATAGTTAGATTATGTTATGCAGAAGTAAATGAAGGGAGCTGCAGTGCCAAGAGATCGCTCGCAACTCAGAACTTGTTCTGGGAATCTTGATAATGTTGTTATAATTGATGTTGAATGTGATAGCTTTTCTGATGTGGTTATCATCGATGTGCCTCAACATTGGCAAAAGAAATCACATGGTTCTAATGGGTCAAGGGGGCATAAGAGGTTTCCATCTGAGGATGTAATTAGCATTGATGATGAAGAAGACGCTGATATGGACCCTCCTGGGAATGTTGTTGAATGTCGTACTGACTTTGGTAGTGATGCCACCTCGGGGAAAAAGTCATGCCGTGCCTCCAGCTCTGTGCAAAACTCTGGACATCCAGCTGTTGATGAAGATGATGTGCTCCGGGAAAAATTAGTGCCCAATTCATCTACAAAAGTTCCTACCAGAAACTGTTATGGTTTGAGTCATGAATCAGAGAGTGGTTCATCAGACAGTGATTCATCAGACGGTGATTCTTCAGATTGTGAGCTTATTGACAGCTCTTTTGACGCCTTCCGTGAAAAATGGAAAAAAGCTTCTCTGAAGCGAAGAGATGGTGCTCATAAAGCTCAATCTGGTATGGTAGATGATGCTAGTGCTTCTGGTAGCCGCAGCGATGGACAATTACATAATTCAGTGGAAAAGAGGACCGAAAAACATAAAGAACTTCTTGTTTTCTCTGATTCAAGTAATGGTACTTTTAAGAAAGAAACACATTCTACTGTTTTTAGTGATGATGGCAGTAACAATATGCTTTCTAGTTCCCAACCAAAGGCCAACATGCACTTTGAAAATACGAAAACAGGTGATCAGAAGGAAGAAGGTCCTTTGAAGAGGAGCCCATGTTTGAGTGAATCACATACGGAGCAAGACGGTGATAATAAATCAGAAGACAAAGATAAAGAGCTTTCTCAGGTGCCTTCTAGTTTCAACATTATATATTGTAGATGTTACAGTGCTTGCATGAAAGAATTGTATAATTAACTGACAATTCTTTTCTTGGGCGTAAAGGCACATGGGTTAATGAAACGAAAAGAAGCAGAAACTTTGCGTTTACTAGACGTGGAGAGAAGGCAAAAACAACGCGTGGAAGAAGTCAGAGAGACACAAAAGAAGGTATGGATTTTATTTTCTTTCCTTTTTCAGTTTTCTTTGATTTAAGGGGTCTAGTTCAGTATTGCAATTGTCAAGATTGATATGAATTGCTTGTTTATTTTTTCTGCTAAATGGATGCTAAAATTCAGGATGAGGAATATATGAGCTTGAAGGAGCAATTCCAAGTGGAGATACAGAAGAAGCTTAAAATATTGGAAGTGACATCCATTAATATGGCACAATTACTTCGTGGTCTAGGAATTCCTGTGGGAGGTGGCTTCTGGTCCACACCTGATGAGGTCAGTTTTGTGTCTATTAAATTGCATCTGATTAGGTTGCATTATTTGAGTGCAAATATGTGAGTTCTCATACCCAAGTTTACATCTGATACAAGTGAAGAGAAACAAAATGAAAAGTATGAATGTTTTGTTCCAGTGTCGCCAAAAAAGAAAGAAATAAGATGAGAAAGTAAAAGAAACATCAATTTGGCATATTGTTTATCTGCTATTGATTTGAAGTTTTCACAATCTGGGCACTACGCTAGTTTGGTTTATTTTTGCTATTAAGTGACCAGAAACTTAAGCCAATTTTTTGTCTATTGCCTCCGTTCCAATATGAGTGTCCTACTTTCCTCATTTGGATGTCCAAAATGAGTATCCATTTTCCTTTTCAGGAAGCTATTGACCAGGATATGTGGGCATGTGTGGAAGTCAAGTCATAACTCATCTTATTCTAATTTTTTTGCGTAGGCACTCATTGTGGAACATAGAGAGCATTTTTTTTTCCAAAATATATAATGATAACAATGGATAGTGGTTGATAACAGGTGCATGCAGCTTATAAAAGAGCCGTGCTAAAATTTCACCCAGATCGAGCCTCAAGAACAGACATCCGCCAGCAGGTTGAAGCCGAGGAAAAATTTAAACTCATCACTCGCATGAAGGAGAAATTTTTGTCTTGACTTCGTGTAACTAAAACAAAACGGAAGGGTATCAATTTTGTTTGATATTCATCACGTCTCTCATAGATCTTGACCAGTCATTGTTTTTTTCCAGTGATTATGTTAGTAAGATGGTTTTGTTGTTAGCCTCCCACGGAGTGAGAAATCATGCTTGTATAGCATCTATAGTTACTAGTCTAGCAAGGGATCCGAGTTCTCAATCTCTTTCTTGTAAGTGCCTTTATGGATGCGTTAATGTTATGGTTACAACAGAAGAAGTTTAATGTGAAACTAGAACTCTCAAAGTCCTCTACTTCTACTTCAACTGAACAATTAACTTTTTTGGGTTTCACAGTTGCCTGTGGATCTGTTATTCATGATACCTTCATGTTCTGATACAATTTCATAATGGTTGCAGAATGATTTGCAGGCCATGCTGCGGGCTAGTAAGGAGAATTGGAATTGGAGAGTGCACATAATTTGGTGATACAGTGAACCTGTAGCGTTGCAGAATCATCGAGAGTGCAATCTTTGTTTCGTTAGTTGCAAAGTTCAGGCCAACACAACTCCGAGGGCCCATTCCAAAGGGAAGAAATGCAGCTGTGTTGTTGTTAGTAGCTTTAGCCACACCTTCTGCAAATCTCTCTGGTTTGAACAGGTGGACATCTTTTCCCCATATCTCCGGGTTGTGGTGAAGAGCTATAACTGGAATGCTAACCTGCACATTTGCAGGAACAAGGAGCTTCCCCAGTCTCACTTCCCTTTGAGTTTTTCGGTTAGCTTGAACGAGAGGAGAGTATAGCCTCAGAGACTCATTGATGATCATTCCCATCTACAAGGTAATGAAACCGTCTTGGTGATTAAGATGCTAATATGCAATATGATTGAAGTTCTTTAGAGGTGATTAAGGATCAATTACTGCTTACATTTGCTAATCTTGCAATGCCATGTGGGGTTGGATTTTCTTTGCCGAATAATTGGTGCACTTCCTCTCTTGCTCTATCTTGCCAATCTGTGTGAATGGCAAGAAGAAGAACAGTCCAGCTGAGCAAGGTCAAGGTTGTTTCTTGTCCAGTAAGGTAGAATGTCTTGCACTCATCGACCATGTCGTCCACAGAAATTTTGGTAGAGTCATCTTGACTATGATATGCATTTAGAAGTAAACCAAGATAGTCACTACCAAAACTCTCTGCTTCGCCTGTCAATAAACTCTTCTCCCTTTTCTTTATCATCTGGATGATTGGGTCTCTTATCCCCTGTTGAAGTCTGTCTGTTTCAGCATCATCTCTCGTCTTCACCAATTTTCTGTCCATGAAATACGGAAATTTTGACATTAGAATCAGCAATCACCTATATGATTTCACGATAAGTTTGAATTTGTTCATTTGAAATCTGGGTTCTTGGACTTCATTATAACCCATCTCCTATATGTTTTATTTCAGCGGTTCAAGGTTACTTGACAAGCTTGAGAGACAGAAAGCTTACCCAATTAGGCATTTCTGTGAATAATAAGGATCATCTTCTTCAGCATATCGAATATGTCTTCTCCTTCCAGGTAACTACTTCCAAAAGCTGTCCTGGAAATCACATCTGATGTCAAAAGCTTGAATTCTTGGAACACCTCAATCTCCTTTCCTGATCGGCTCCTCCATCTTTCTAACATCATCTCCACACTAGCAATCATCATAGGAGTCATACTCTGCATCATAATCATGTTAACATGAGTTTGAGTCTTACATCGGGTAATTAAGGGTCAAAGAAGAATTGATATATTTATATTTTGGTTATGTTTCAGAACTTACTTTCAAGGCCTCTCCATGGAAAGCATGGTTGGCAAGTTTTCTTTGCCTTTGCCATTTTTCGCCTTCAGCTGCTGCAACACCATATCCGAAGAGCTTTTTGGCATGACCTCGCTTCTGTAACTTCGGGTATGCCCCGTCTTTGTTGTTCATTACCACTTTGACCAGCTCTGGATCGGTGATTACCAGATGAGCCTGAGGGCCAACCCAGTGAATGAAATTCATCCCTGCACAAAACAAGTTAGATAAAAGCTACAGATTTCTGATATGTGTCTTAGACTGGCTCTGTTACCTACCATATAGCTTCATCCAGGAGTAAACATGAGGCGCAACTTTGGGGAATATGTCATGTGACAGTTCCATGGGAGTGATCATGGCTTCATTCCTCATGTGACCCATCTCTTTGGTTGTCCCATAGAAAAATCTATAAGGAGGGCCTTTGATTCCTTGCGAGGCCATCAGGTTCTGTATGCGACGGGGAGCCCACCAGAATTTGTTGAAGAGCTTGACGAGAACAAACAAGAAGCACAAGCATAGTGAACTGGTAAGGTAGATTGTGAGGTTCCTTAGCACTGGCTCAGCCATATTTACTAAACTGATCCCAAAATCTTGATGATGGATTTGGGAAGTCTGTTTCAAGATTGGCCAGAGCAAGAAGAAGATTTATAGCAGATTTGGAATCTTGTGTCTTGCTTATGGACTAGAGGTAAAGAACACCAATTGGTAGAGCCCACCATGCAATATTTTTGTATACATTGAGTTGATTTTTTTTGTTGATATATACTTTGAGTTGATTAGTATGCTAGAATGTAGATACAATGAAAAAAAAAAAAGAAGAGGTCAAGACCAGTGCTTTTTTTTTTTTACTAGAATAATGCATTTTAAAAATAAAATTGCCAAGCTCTTTGGTTTGGGATTTACCAACCGGGCTTGGCATATCCAAAGATGGAATGGTTCAAGCCACTAATCTGCTGGTCCATTCGTTTTTAGTTTTTTCTTGTTACTATATGTCTGATTGAAATTTAATAAAAAAATTTGAAAAACATATTGCCGACCCACTTGGCGTTTCGGCGTAAATCCCAAACAAAGAACCTGTTTTGATAAAGTTTGCTGGGTCAATTGGTCAAAATATTTGAACTTGAGTTCATGAAATCAAGGTTTAATTTTGGTTGGGTCAAGTGAATAAGTAAACCTTTTTTTGATCTTAACACATTTCAATAATTGTTGATAAAAAAAAATTTCTTTCCGTAATTTCTTTTTTAAAATGCATCATTCTAGCAAGCAAAAAAAAAAAAAAACCCAAGATCAGTGAGAAACAATTAAAAAGAGAAGGCTTCTTGACTTGAAAGTTCAAAGTCTTTCTCCATGTAGAAGGAAAGTTCAACTATTTTTGTTAGATTTTCTTTTTGCTTTTTTGCATTGCATACAAGTGAATATACCAGGATATGATTGGTATGCAAGAGACAAAGAGTTGATCTTGAGTGACAAAATCTTGCAACAATAAAAGTCAAAACTATGTTAACTGAAAGCTTTTGTTGATAAATTATCAAACACAAACAAGGGCTGATAGCATTACATATTAATGAAACCACAAAGTACGGATTAACGAAACTAATACTTAGGTCTTCACTCTTCCAAGTTGAGAGATCACAATGGGTGAAGAATGATCTTCACTCCATGTTGTGGATAAACTGTGAGAAGTCGAGCAGGAGAGTGTACATAATTCGGAGACAGAGTGAACCTATAGCGTTGCAGGATCATCGAAAGCGCAATCTTAATCTCATTCACAGCAAAGTTCAGACCAACACAAACCCGAGGCCCGAAACCAAATGGAACATAAGCAATTGCATTGTTCTTAGTAGCTTTAGCCACCCCTTCAGCAAACCTCTCTGGCTTGAACAAGTGCACATCATCTCCCCATAACTCAGGGCTGTGGTGAAGAGCTAGAGGAGCTATGTTGAGTCTTATGTTAGCAGGAACAATGAGATCTCCCAATCTAGATTCTCTCCCAACTTTTCTTACAATGCTAACGACGGGTGCGTATAGCCTCAGAGACTCATTGATGATCATTCCCATCTACAACATAACGAAAGTGACTTAGAAATCGATATGCTGATTCATCACAAGTTGTGTTATACAACTGTATCCATTGAGATTCGAACCTCTGACCTCAAAGAGGTGAGAGAGCTCACTGACCAACCAGGCCAACCCCAATGGGTTTCATCAAAAGTCATGTGATGTGTTGCTTACTGTTGTTAACCTTGCAATGCCATTTGGAGTTGGGTTCTGAAGCATGAATGATTCAAGAACCTCTGTTCTTGCTTTGTCTTGCCAATCTGTGTGAATGGCTAGAAGAAGGACAGTCCAGCTGAGAACAGTTGTGGTTGTTTCTTGTCCAGCAATGTAGAATGTCTTGCACTCATCAACCACATCATCTGAAGTGATTTTCTTACTGATATCGTCGCTTCGATAAGCACTCACGAGCGATCCAAGAAAATCATTTCCGTAGCTTTCAGCTTCACCACTCTTCACTCTCTCTTCTCTTTTTCTCACAATCTTGATGATACAGTCTCTGATCCCTCGCTCGAGTCTATCTGATTCTGCATCATCCCTTGTCTTGTGAATTTTCCTGTGACAATGGTTTAAGGAAGAGATACATCAGATTGAGAACCATACATGGAAGGCTAACATAGAAACTGAGGTCTATAAAGAGTTGCCTAATTCCAGGGATTCGAATTGTGAGAACTGATCTTGAAACAATCTGTGCCAACTTCATTAGCATATTGAATATGTTTTCTCCTTCTAAGTAGCTGCTTCCAAAAGCTGTCCTGGAGATCACTTCTGAACTCAAAAGCCTGAACTCTTGGAACACCTCAATCTCCTTGTCCTTGCCCACATGGTTTCTCCATTTCTCTAACATTATCTCCACACTTGATATCATTGCTGGTGCCATTCCCTGCAAACAAATTGAACATTTCAAGAAATGTTGTTGTTGTTGACCCAAAAGACTAGTCTATCAAGCCACGAGGTCTAAGTGCATATCATATACACAGACTCATATGCAGACATAATGTTGACCCGAAAGACTAGTCTATCAGGTCATGAGGTCTAAGTGTGTATCCTATACACAGACTCATATGCAGACATAACATTGACCTGAAAGACTTGTCTATCAGGTCATGAGGCCAAAGTGTGTGTCCTATACACAGACTCGTATGTAGACTCCTAACTTACTTTCAGGTTTTCAGCATGAAAAGCATGGTTGGCTAGTTTCCTGTTCTTGTGCCATTTTTCACCATCAGATGCAACAAGTCCAAACCCTAGGAGCTTTCTTCCGTAGCCTAGGAGGTCTGGTTTTAGGAAAGCACCATCTTTGTTGTCTAGTATCACCTTGATCAGCTCAAGATCAGTGACTACCAGTTCAGCTTGAGGACCAATCCAATGGAGGAAATTCTTGCCTGCAATACCATGTTCAATAAAGTCATGTAATCACATTTGCAAATACAGATCCCATAAGAAGTAGTACTGTATCAAACCATACCATATAGCTTGTTCCATGAGTAATAGTGAGGCAAAATTCTGGGAAATATGTTGTGTGATGATAGTTCCATAGGATTGGCCATGGCTTCATGAATCATGCTCATGATCTCTTTCGTGTTCCCTCGGAAGAATCTGTAAGAAGGGCCTCTGATTCCTTGCGACACCATCATCTTCTGCACTCGATTTGGAGTCCACCATAGCTTGTATAAGAGCTTGATGAGAACGAAGAGGAAGCACAAACATAAGGAAGCAAGAAAGTAGATCATCATGATTCCAAGAACTGGTTCAGACATTTCTTCAAGGCTATCATAAGCATAAGCAATAGAGAAATGTGTAATAAAGATCAATTTGTAGAAGCAATCTTGCAGAGTCAATGTACAACTGGTCAATGAAGATGAGCCAAAAGAGAATCTTTCAGCATTGCTGAAACCATGTGAAATTATACTCATAAAACTATATACAATGTGTCAACATAAGTGACATCTTATTAAAATAGAGGTTTGGTACACATAACACAACACCCTTGTGATGAAATGTACCCTCTAGCAAGTACTTATTAAATATCTTGTGATGATCATATTTTATACAGAAGGTACAGTTTTCAAAGGGTGAAGATTGATGTGCAGTCCATGTTTCGGGCGAAGAGTGAGGATCAGAACGGGCGAGTGCACGTAGTTTGGTGACAGAGTGAGCCTATACTGCTGCAGAATCATTGAAAGAGCAATCTTTGCTTCAGTGATTGCGAAGTTGAGGCCAACACAAGTCCGAGGACCCAAACCAAAAGGCATGTATGCAGCTGTTATGTTGCAGGTAGCTTTAGCCACTCCTTGTGCAAATCTCTCTGGTTTAAACTTGTGAACATCTTCTCCCCAAAGCTTCGGGTTATGGTGAAGCGCGAGACTTGGGATCACGACTTCCATATCTGCTGGAATGTTAAGCTTCCCCAATTTGACATCTCTCTTAGCTTTTCTCACAGGATTAGCTATAGGTGAGTATAGCCTTAATGATTCATTGATGATCATTCCCATCTACAAGGAACCAGAGCAGGTAAGTATCATGATGTAGATTGAGACAAGTCATGTGTAGGCTTACGGTTTTCATTCTTGCAAGGCCATGAGAGCTCGGGGCTTCGTCACCAAAGAGCTCTAGAACTTCTTCCCTTGCTTTCTCTTGACAATCACTGTGAAGGGCAAGAAGAAGAACTGTCCAGGTGAGCAAGCTCGAGGTCGTTTCTTGCCCAGCAAAGTGGAAGGTCTTGCACTCATCAATCACATCATCCACAGAAATCTTCTTGCTCTTCTCATCGCTATGAGAAGCACTCACAAGCATCCCAAGAAAATCAGTGCCAAAGCTCTCAGCTTCACCACTCAGCACTCTCTCCTCTCTTCTCCTTATCAGCTTCATCACAGAGTCTCTTATCCCTTGGTTGAGCCTCTCTGCTTCAATATCATCACTTGTCTTCACAAGTTTCCTTGGGAAAAAAAAAATTGAAGTTCTTAAGTCACTTCGAGTCTGAAGAGGAAGAAGAAGACCATGATCAAAGCTTACCCGATTACAGGAAATCTAATCTTGTACATGTTTCTGTAAAACACTGTTGCCATCTTCCTAAGCATATCGAATATGTCTTGCCCTTCCTTGTAACAGCTTCCAAAAGCTGTCCTGGAAATAACCTCCGAGGTCAAGATCCTGAATTCTTGGAAAACCTCAATCTCCTTGTCCGAATGGTTTCTCCATTTTTGTAGCATCATCTCCACACTAGCAATCATTGCTGGAGCCATACCCTGAAATGTAAACAAAAACATGGCCTTAACACTTAACAGCATAAAGTAACTCTTTTTGGAAATGACATGATTAATTGATGAACTCACTTTCAAGCTCTCTGAACCAAAAGCATGATTGGCTAGCTTTCTATGCCTATGCCATTTCTCAGTACGGATTGAAGCTAGTCCTTCCCCTACAAACTTTTTTGCAAGACCATGCTTCTCTGGTTTTTTGAATGCCCCATCTCGGTTTTGCAGTACCACTTTAACAAGCTCAGGATCAGTGACTACAAGCTGAGGTTGTGGACCTTTCCAGCTGAGAAAATTCATTCCTGCAACAACAATAGATGACTTACTAATGAACCAATCAAAAGACCAGTTCTTGATCATTACCATATTGTTCGATCCATGAGTGAGTATGAGGCAAAACTATGGGGAAAATGTCATGTAACAGATCCATGGGAGAGCTCGTGGCTTTATTTCCCATAGTGAACATTTCTTTGATGGATCCGTGGAGAAATCTGTAGCAAGGGCCTTTGATTCCTTGCGACGCCATTAGTTTCTGGATGCGAATTCGAGTCCACCATAACTTGTGAAACAAGTTTATGAAAAGGAACAAGAAGGAGAAACAGAGAGAGGTTACAAGGTAGATCATGAGGCTTCCTTGTACAACTGTTTCTTCAGACATCTATGTCAAATATGTCTGTCTATTGATGATAGCCAATGAGTGTTCTGATTAAGTATTAGGAAAAATGAAGAATCAAAACATGGGTTCTCCATCATACACAAAATGTCAAACACTACCTGCAACCAAAGATGCCTTCAATTATCCAATATACAAAAAAACAATGTGAAGTTATATGTCATCAGATATCTGGTGTAATCTATGGAGAATTCAGACATAACTTGTTCGATAGGTCGATGAGAACAAGTTTGGAACATGTGTATAAACAAAAGAATAAGGTAGACTGTCACTTGATAAACCAAAATTGCCAATATACAAGAATATTGACAAATTGCGAGAATTTTAAAATTATAAATAAGAATAAAACTATGGAAGATTACAATAATGAACTTTCACCAAAAGAGTAACACAAACTCAGGGCATGTTAGGATGAATAAGAATTCTAGAAGGCATTGTGATTGCATGAAGTGTTAACACTGTTCCTGCCTGATTATTAAGTAGTACTGGAGTGATGTTCATCTGATACTGCAAACTGACTGCATGAATTATTATTCAAGTGCATACAACTGATACAAACAAATTTACATACAAGTTTATTCAAGTGCATACAACTGATACAAACAAATTTACATCCAAGTTCCAGTTCATGAAAGCATCTTTGAGATTCTACAGCTGATGAAGAATGATCTGAAGTCCATGTTTCGGATAAACGGTGAGAAGCATAGTTGGAGAGTGGACATAATTAGGAGACAGAGTGAACCTATAGCGTTGCAGAATCATCGATAGCGCGATCTTGATTTCATTTGTAGCAAAGTTTAGGCCAACACAAGTCCGGGGGCCCAAACCAAATAGAATATATGCAGCTGAGTTGTTGTTGGTAGCTTTAGCCACCCCTTCAGCAAACCTTTCCGGCTTGAACATGTGAACATCTTCTCCCCAAATCTTCGGGTTGTGGTGAAGAGCTAAAGGTGAAACATTCAATCTAGTATCGGCTGGAACAACGAGGTCTCTCCATCTTGTTTGAGACCCGGCTTGTCTTATGTAGTTAACGACAGGAGAGTACAACCTTAAAGACTCATTGATGATCATCCCCATCTACATGATCATGACATGATATTTAAGAATATATTTGAATTTTGAAAAGCTAATCAAACAAGTTATCGGTAAGTTTGTGTGGCTTACTGTTGTTAACCTCGCAATGCCGTTGGCGGTCGGGTTTTGTTTGCCAAAAGAC
This sequence comes from Erodium texanum, assembly GCA_036897725.1. Classification (NCBI taxonomy): domain Eukaryota; kingdom Viridiplantae; phylum Streptophyta; class Magnoliopsida; order Geraniales; family Geraniaceae; genus Erodium; species Erodium texanum. The sequence continues at coordinate 8,087 of JAYMSW010000406.1, read as the reverse complement.
TCGAGAACTTCGGTCCTTGCTCTGTCTTGCCAATCTGTGTGAATGGCAAGGAGAAGAACGGTCCAGGTGAGCGCGGCCGAGGTTGTTTCTTGCCCAGCAATGTAGAATGTCTTGCACTCGTCAACCACGTCGTCTATAGAGAACTTCTTGCTAGGATCGTCACTGTGATAAGCACTCACAAGTGATCCAAGAAAATCATTTCCGAAGTTGCTTGCCTCGCCCCTCATCACCATCTCTTCTCTTGTTCTTACCATTTTAATGATCGATTCTCGTACCCTTTGTACGAGTTTCTCTGATTCAACATCATCGCTTGTCTTCACAAATTTCCTATGACAGTGGCATATAGATAAAAGAGTAGTTATAGGAGTTGCTTCACATAGAGCGTCTAGTAATGTGTGTAATAATATCAGCTATATAATATAATGTGTAGTAATGCCGGTTATGACAGTATGGACAGGATTCCCATCAAGGACCATGTAAGGCCATACAGTAATAGTAAGCTTGATATTAGCCATCCTCAAATCTTATCTGAAGTCTTATCTACTAGAATCGTTTACAAAGAAGCTAAGATTCTTAGAATAATCCTCTTGTAAGTTTATATTATAATCAATAAAGCTTTCATTTGTATCTATATCTGTCAGTTTCAATATCTATCGTCGTATCTATCTAACTTTTTAATCCAATAAACCTCCTCAATGATTGTGGCCATTACGCCTACGTGACTGAAACTTACCTTATCACGGGGATTCGGATTCTCATAAAACTTCTAGAGACAATTTCGCCCAACTTGGTCACATATCAAATATGTGTTGTCCTTCCAAGTAGCTGCTTCCGAAAGCTGTCCTGGAAATCATTTCCGAAGTCAAAACCTTGAACTCTTGGAGCACCTCCACCTCCTTGCCTTCATGATTTCTCCATTTCTCCAACATAATTTCCACGCTCGAGATCATAGCCGGAGTCATGCGCTACAAGCAAATTGATCACATAAATTACAAGTCATAAATTTTTTAACAGCAATAATTGCAGATATGAGGATCAGAACCAGCGACCTCATATGGTCTATATCACATCACCTACAAAACCCTCAGTTCTTGTTAGTAATTAAGGCTAAACTATGGTGTTTGATTAAAGCTTTTGACACCTTACCTTCAAGCTCTCTCCATGAAAAGCATGGTTGGCCAATTTCCTCTTCTTCATCCATTTTTCACCTTCTGAAGTCACAATCCCATCTCCCATAAGCTTTTTCACATCCCCTATCAGCTCTGCTTTCGGGAACGACCCGTCTCTATTATCCAACACAACCTTAACTAGTTGAGGATCAGTCACTACCAGTTCCGCCCGAGGACCCATCCAGTTAAGGTAATTCACACCTGTAACAGCATCAGCATGCTTCAGGACATTCACAGTTGCATTTACTAGGACTATATAAATCAAATAATTATAATACATACCGTATAGCTTGGTCCATGAGTAAAAGTGGGGGGGTGATTCTTTGAAACATGTTGTGTGATAGTTCCATGGGATTGGCCATGCCTTCACGTCTCATCTTGATCATCTCCTTTGTGTTCCCGTGCAGAAATCTATAAGAAGGCCCTTTGATTCCTTGCGATGCCATCAGCTTGTGTGTACGAATCGGAGTGTACCATAATTTGTTGTAGAGCTTGATGAGAATGAAGAAGAAACATAAGCAGAGAGAAGTAACAAGGTAAATCATTAGAGTTGGTTCAGACATCTCTTCCAGTTCCAAACACATAGGTAAGAATCTATATGTATATAACACTAAGGAACCTGAGTGTTAAGAATGTCAAGAATCAAATGACATCAGCAATTCGTCATCTGTTTATAGCATATATATATTATCCTCAACTTGTCTTTATAATATAATACAAGGGGAGAAACAGTCTCGGCCTGCTCAGGACTTTTCAACCCAATACATTATTTTGTATAGATTTTATAGTGAAATCTGTACTATTAAATTTTTGATAGTACAATGATTAATAAATAAAAAAATCAAAATAATATTTTATTCAATTACAAACTCTAATATCAGTAAAATAACATAATGACGTTTTGATGATTTGAAGAAAGTGTAAACTTCACATTCACTCAAATATCCAATTTGGAGATGGAAATAGTGAGAGTTAAAGTTGAAAACTAGCCTTCTGAAGTCTAGGATTTACCAAACACTGTAGCAAATTTTCAAATTTGTAGACAGATTGAAATAAATTTCATCACATATGACAAATATTTTATTAAAGATGTGACGTAAGGTTAGAGTTGCTTAGGACTTAATGCATTATATACAAAAGGGCATAGTTACGTAAAAGAGCAACAAAGGAATATGGCTAACTTGAAAGCCTTAATCTCGTGATTATCCTATGTGAGATTTAGGATTCACATGTGGACTCATAACAGAGTGATCTAAGTTATAGTCTATAGAGCTTGTATCAAGTATAGATAAGAACCAACCAAATTAATTATGTAAAAGTAAGGGAACTAGCACTTGAATTTCTTAATTATTAATAAGATGAATATATCAATGACTTAATTTGATATATAGTCCATGTTTGAAATACAACTTTGAAATTACACAATATATTGTGATCACCATGTGATTGTGCACTTCAAGTGTATACAACTGATACAAATAGTTTTACATATAAGTTACAGTTCATAGAGCCAAGGGCAAAGTGGCAGCAGATCCCTCATATAATAAGCATGAGGCCGAAGGTTCTGATCCCCATCCTTGCGGTTATTGCTGGTAAAAAACACTCTAAATTTGCATTTGATGCTCCTTAAAACATCTTTCAGCAGAAGTTGAGATCCTACAGCTGATGGAGAATGATCTGCAGTCCATGTTTTGGATAAATCGTGATAATCCTCGTAGGACAGTGGACATAATTTGGAGACAAAGTGAACCTATAGCGTTGCAGGATCATCGACAGTGCAATCTTGATTTCATTTGTAGCAAAATTTAGGCCAACACAAGTTCGAGGCCCGAAACTAAATGGAATATATGCAGTTGGGTTGTTGTTTGTAGCTTTAGCCACCCCTTGAGCAAACCTCTCCGGCTTGAAAATGTGAACATCTTCTCCCCAAATCTTTGGATTGTGGTGAAGAGCCAGAGGTGAAATATGGAGCAGACTATTGGTCGGAACGATGAGATCTTTCAATCTGGTTTGCCTCCCAACTTCTCTTGTAATGTGAGCAACAGGGGAGTACAATCTTAAAGACTCATGAAGGATCATTCCCATCTACAAGATCATAACATAGTTTTAGAATGTATTTGAAATGCTAATCAGATAAGTCACTGGTAATCTCATGGGGTTGATCTGGTGGTTAATGAGCTCTCTCACTCCCAGTAGGTACACTTTGCAACCATTAGATTAGAGTTAGTTAAGGTTTGATTAGAAATTCCTGCTTTGGAAAAAAAAATAACAAGTCCTTGGTAAGTTCATAGTGCTTACTGTTGTTAACCTTGCAATGCCATTGGCGGTCGGGTTTTGTTGGCCAAACGACTCAAGAACTTCAGCCCTTGCTTTGTCTTGCCAATCTGTGTGAATAGCAAGAAGAAGAACGGTCCAGGTTAGCGCATTGACGGTCGTTTCTTGCCCAGCAATATACACAGTCTTGCACTCGCCAATCAACTCATCCATGGAGATTTTCTTACTAGGATCTTCACTCCTATAAGCACTCACAAGTGATCCAAGAAAATCATTTCCAAAATCCTCTGCCTCGCCTCTCATGACCCTCTCTTCTCTTGTGCTTACCATTTTGATGATCGATTCTTGTATCTCTTGTTCGAGTTTCTCTGATTCAATATCATTCTTTGTCTTTAAAAGTTTACCGTGACAATGACATAAAAGTAGTTCTATACTTAACCTCATATATATATATATATCCCCTATGTATAGAGGAGGTTTCAAGTGAAAACCATGTCTTATTATAGAAAGTGAGAATTAATCCGAGCTTTTGAATTAGTACGATTTAAAGACCCAGATCTAAAATAGATTTAGTAATGGTAAAATTGTAAATACGCAGAATTTTAATTTTTTTTACCTCAATTAATTCACAATTACCTCTTACATTCCGGATTGTTGGATATACTGATCTGACGGCCTACATTGATTCTTAGTTTCTATAATAAGATGGGTTTTCACTCTAAAGCTAAATATATCATAAATTTGGTGAGAAAGAGGAGAAGCTCACCTTATTACGGGAATTCAAATCCTGAGAAAACCTCTGGAAACAGTTTCGCCCAACTTGGTCAACAAATCAAATATGTGTTCTGCTTCCAAAAGCCGTCCTGGAAATCACATCCGAGGTCAAAAGCTTGAACTCTTGGAACACCTCCACCTCCTTGTCTTTGCTTACACGATTTCGCCATTTCTCCAACATCATTTCCACACTCGAAATCATAACCGGAGTCATGCGCTACAAACAATTGGTCACATATACATTACAAGTCAGCATTAACTACAGGTATGAGGATAGGAACGCATCTGTACTTCACGTATAAACCTTGGTTCTTGTGGTTAAAACAGTTGAACTTTCGTTCCAGTAGCAATATTATTACCAATATTAACAATATTTTTTTTACTAAACTACAATGTTTGTTTAGAGCTTTTGACACCTTACTTTCAAATTCTCTGCACGAAAAGCAAGGTTGGCCAGTTTCCTGCTCTTTACCCATTTTCCACCTTCTGCTGCGACAAGCCCATCTCCGAAGAGCTTTCTTACACCCTCTATGGGCTTCGGTTTCACGAACGGCCCTTCTCTATTATCCAAAACAACCTTAACCAGTTGAGGATCAGACACTACAAGTTCAGCCTGAGGACCCATCCAGTTAAGGTAATTCACACCTGTACCACATACAAACCATCACATTCACATAGGACATTTACATTTACATTTACATTTACATTTACTAATACAAATCAAGTAACACGTACATACCGTATAGTTTGGTCCACGAGTAAATGTGGGGGGTGATTCTTTGAAACATGTTGTGTGATAATTCCATGGGATTGGCCATGCCTTCTTGTCTCATCTTGATCATCTCCTTTGTGTTCCCGTACAGAAATCTGTAAGAAGGTCCTCTGATTCCTTGCGACGCCATCAGCTTCTGTATGCGAATCGGAGTGTACCATAGTTTGTTGAAGAGCTTGATGAGAACGAAGAAGATACATAAGCAGAGAGAACTAACAAGATAAATCATCACGGTTGGTTCAGACATCTCTTCCAGTTCCAAACGCATAGGTAACAATCTCTCCACTATGTATATAACACTTCGGATATTATGAGTTTGGAAAGTCAAATGTTTAATGTATCATCCACTTGTCTATATAAATATAAGGGGACACGTGGTATCTGCGAGAAAAGGGTGGAGAATTCTTGCACTTCATTATTGACCCTTTTACATCAGTCACATGGTGACAGATGACCAAACAAGTACGTGGCACTATACTATTGGGTCTTATCCAAACTTGCGATTCATGTGATCATTATGTAGTGTATTATATAATATCCTTTTGGTTTCTTTAAACTTGGGCATTAGTCGGCAATAACGAAATATATAGTACGAACGTGGACCATGTGATGAACACAGCAATAATAAAAATTGAAATTGGGAAAAGTTGACTTTTGATAAGCTTATATACATTGTTTATTTGTTTAGTATGTTTTCGACTACATTTTACATAAATTGTAGCATTTGAAAACAGTTCTTGTATATGCATGATCAACAAGAAGGTGCTAGTTGTCCATTGGGGTTGATTTTATGATAAGTGAGCCCTCTTATTTCTTTTAGGTATAAAGTTTGAATTCCAATATATACAGATAGATGATGAGATTTCTTGTTTTCTTGGTGATTAAAAAACAAGATGATGATAGGTGATATTTATGTTCAAATATTCAAAAAGAAAAATCAACTAGCCTATTCTTTTAATAAAAAAATAGATTAGGAGGCAAGACTTCTGGAAGGATGGTTACTTGATCCTACATTATGCTACTTTACTTCTTTTTATATGGGAATCAAAGAATCGTCTTGTGATAAAACTTTGAATTACATAATATCATCTCATGTACACTTTTTTTTTTGATCAACAAAGAGAAAAATTCTCATTAATGAAAAAACCCAAGATCCAGATGCACACTTCAAATGCATACAACTAATACACACAATTTTACATATAAGTTACAGCTCACATATCCCGCAGATTGATCTATTTATACAATTTTATGATTACTAATTTAACATAGATATTATGCACAATGACTATAGCAAATTAAAATACAACTTTGAAGTAAAACTTAAAGAACCCAAAAATGTGCACTCTGAGTTCATGAAAACAACTTACAGCAGAAATTGAAATTCTACAGCTGATGGAGAATGATCTGCAACCCATGTTTCGGATAAATTGTGATCATCATATTAGGCGAGTGGACTTAATTTGGAGACAGAGTGAATCTATAGCGTTGCAGGATCATCGACAATGCGATCTTCGTTTCATTTATAGAAAAGTTTTGACCAACACAGATTCGAGGCCCGAAACCAAATGGAATATATGCAACTGGGTTGTTGCCGGTAGCTTTGGCCACTCCTTCAGAAAACCTCTCCGGTTTGAAAAGGTGAGAGTCTTGTCCCCATATTTTGGGGTTGTGGTGAAGAGCCGGAGGTGAAATGCTCACATTAGTATTGGCTGGAACAATGAGATCTCTCAATCTGGTTTGCGCCTGAACTCTTCTTATAATGCTAACAACAGGAGAGTATAGCCTTAGAGTTTCATGAATGATCATCCCAATCTGCATGATCATGACATAATGTTGAAGGGTATATTTCAAATGCTAATCAAATAAGTTACTGATAATTTGTAGATTTTGTTTTAAATGAGCCATTTAGATCGGGTCAATCGTCTTAGTTAGGTGTAGCCATAAGAAGAATTCTGTTATTACGTTTTTTATGTGGATTCAATTTACTTTAACACTCTCTCTCAAGTATAAAGCCAAACACTTACACGTGAGCTATAAAAAGACCGGTCATCTTAGCCATTTACATTGGGTCAATCTTCTTAGTTAGGTCTGGCTATAACCTTTAAGAGTAGTTTTTTTTCCTAATGGGTTCCAATATAGTTTAACACTTTCTCTCACACATAGGACTAGACACCTACCTATGGGCTATAGTAGGACTAAACATTTTCATATGAGCCAGATCACTACATGGTGACAAATGGGGCATAAACATAACCATATAACTTAGTTGGGTTTGACCATTACCTTTATATGTAACTCTTTGTTCTTATTTTTTTTCTAGGGTTATTATCAGATAAATACACCTAAATTTGATGGTTTATCACTTATATACACCTAAATTTTTTTTGACTGTATAGCTCCCTTAAATTTCAAATTTTATCAATATTACATTTTTCATCCAATTTTTATCAAAAAGTGTGTCATGTGCTTCATAAAACCATAAAATGACACAAATGCTCCTTATTCCCAACCCTAAAACGGATATAGAAACCCTAAAAACTAAATCTTTCTCCTTTAACCTCATAACAAAATCGGGACTAGTTGTATTGATCCCTTTCCACCGTAGTCTCGGATTGACGCAGGAGGAAGGAAGCAAAGAGGGAGGACAGTGGATCATCTCGGCGAGGGGGATGGGAGCTGCTGATCTCCAGAGACGCCGACAAGGGAGTCCGATAACCCCTATAGACCTTCTGCACCCGCAAGAACGTGCTCGACTCAGTGTCCGGTGAGCAACAGCCTTTCACTTTCCTAGCCCCCTCCGGCACGACGTCATCCACACCAGCTAAATTTACTTCCTCGGACAGATTGTCGGAGCTGAAGTCCAGGGAACGAAAATAACGGAGGTAGGGGAATCGGGGGTTTCGATTTCGGAGCGGGTAATGCCGTTGAAAGATTAAGAGAAGGGAGTTTTGGTTGGTGATTGATGCTTGAAGACAATCTGGGGCGTCCCGAGCCGAGTTTCCAACCTAGAAGGTGTGGGACACTCCAAGTGGCTCGGAGCTATGTGCAAGACTACACAATCCCCCCAGTATATACCGGTAAGACCGGGGCGCATC